>JAABOM020000103.1:23637181-23664568 GCA_011800125.2 Solanum clarkiae | reverse complement strand
TTCGACGCTCATCATGGGTCATCTGGAAACAGTCGCCCTATGTTTTTAAACATAGGGGTCAGGCTGCGTACATCCGATCCCCCCTTACCCCGCAATGGGCGGGAGCTTTTGAGGCATTGGGGTAATGCTGTTGTTAGAAGGGAAAGGCTTGACTACAGTATAACGATGAAATCATTTGATTAATATTGGTGATATTCCAACAACTATTGAGTCAGTCTGGATTGTTAGAGTTAAAAATTGAATTGATTTTTGTAGTCATTTCCAAGGTATTCCAAAAAAATTTAACATAGGTGCATTTGTCTTTAAAGGGTTTTGTTTTTTTTCAATATAAAAGAAAGAGAGTATGGAAGTTTTACTATATTTCAACATTTTTGAATAAAGAAAGGGTGAAGACCATTTGGACCTGATGCTTTAAAAAACTGAAAAGATTTTATTGCATCTTGAATTTCCTTGTTAATTAGATGGTTCATTTCATAGAACTTTTTAAATATCTTGAACAAATCAGTTTTTCTATGAATAGGGTGCAATATAATTCATGAGTGAGATGTTCCAAACAACTTCTCAAAAAGTTTGGCTTTGTGATATGTAAAGTGAGATTGGTATAAATATCGTCCCATTTTGTATGTAAAGTTAATCCTTAGGCCTTGCACGTAGGATGATATTTGAAATTTTATTAGCAATTCATGACCTCCAGAATTCTGGACAAGTACTCCAGGATTTGGCAAACAATAGGGGTGAGACAGAATCCTCTTCCCTTAGTCCTCTTCGTACTTTATAAAACTCAAGGCTATCACCAGAGAACTTATTTAAGGTTACACATGTCATAACTAGTTTAGTAAATCTTCCAGAAAATTCAAATCCAAGCATAGCTTCCACTTGAATGTCTCAATCAACCCTCTCATAAGGAGTTCTCCTTCCCAGTAAGTTAGTATAGTAGTCAACAAATATTGTGGCCATCTCTTTTAGATCATACTACCATTAAAAAATAGCAACAACATACTCAGTGGAATCCCATAAGTGGGGTCTGGGGAGGATAGAGTATACGCAGAGCTTATCACTACCTCATAGAGGTGGAGAGACTGTTTCTTGGGAACCCTACTGCAATATCATGTGCTTCATAATAGTATGAAAGTATTTTATGTTATCATATCCTAACTTTATCCATATAGCTTTGTTTTTTTGTTGCAAGAACCTATCAACCATATATGAGGATTTTTTGAATGTTTGATATTGATATATTCATCTTGTTGATATTCTAGTGTCAAGTGGTCTGTTTGCAGTAACTTTGTGCTTTCTTAAGAGCTTGTTTACCTTCTTGTACATCTGTTATAATGTTATTGAAGTGTTGAATATTCAACTTTTTAAAGGCATTTAATGTCTTCATTGGTGTAATCCAGCCATTTTAAGCTAATTGGTGATTATTTTGACTCCTAACAAGTTGTTGACTTGCTACTGTCTTATGTGGTGATACATGCTTCCCACCCTAACCTATTGGAGGTTTTTGTTTCATTTTGTGCTCAGCATGTATTCATTGTGTGAATGTCTCCTCAGTTGGTTGTTCTTCTATTTTCTCAGCTTGTTTTCTTGGTATCACAAGGGTCTTCTTTTACCTACATACTTGTGCATCATGTCTATATCTTTTGTAATAATTACATAGAGTGAGCTTCCAATCATAGGTGGCTCTTTGTTTAAGTAAGTGTAACACCCCCCAATCGTACATTTGTTCTTGTTTCCAGCAAGACTTCTAATAGTGGTTTGTGCCAATTCAATAGTAATATAAAGTTTCTTCTAACGTTAGCATTATTTCCCCCTATAGTTCCATATTATTATGTTTATGGATCTATTTAAGTGAGGGGGGTATTATTATAGAAATGTTCCTTTTGGATCTTATTTCCACATTTGGATTCCATACTACTGGATTTATAACTAAAATATAGTTCTCCATCTGAGAGTTGTATGATCACCTAATAACTATTGAGGTTTTTAATAGATTAGAAGAGCAAATAAAGATAAGTTTATTATTGTATTTTTCTTCTGAGATCTATACTTTTATCTTCTTCAACACAATTATTTTGATTTTTATTTCTTGTATTAGTTCTAACATTTTTCTATTTCATGTGTGTTCATATTCACTAATCTTGAAGAAACTAAGTTAAATGTAAGGGCATACCTGATTTGAGGAGGTTACATCATTTGACATTTGTGCTCTCATTCTCTCCATTGGACTCTGTTGTCCCATAGTTGGGAAGAAAACCCTAGTTTGTTGTGCAAATCCTTTTGTTTGCCAGTAGTGGTATGGATCTATTTTATGAATGTTCAAGAAGCGTGGTTAGAAGCTTGACATTGCCATTGATGGGGGTTGCTGCATAGGATTGTACATCGGCGTCCCCCATATTGGAGGTTGCAAGAAGGGTAACAATGGAAATTGATAGTTCATTGGGGGTGGAAGAACCGTTGACATCCACACATGGCTGTTATATGTCTCCACAGCTGTTCTTATCCCTTCTGACACTATTTGTGCTAGTATGGATGGGTTCTGAATCACCAACACCATTTCTCGATCTTCCATAATAATATTCAAAGTAAGAGATTGTTCCTGGAGTGCCATTTCCATCCAAGATGATGGACTTGTGTTGGAATTTGGAGATGGCGTCATGTAAACGAGGACTATTCCCGCAGATAGCCCATTCACTGGTACTAAGAGAATCGGTGGGAAGATAGAGTTTCTTTGATTCAGATTCATGGTAGATTTGATAAGTAAAGGAAGAATTTGTTGTTTTGGTAAAAAATTTGAATATAAGGATGTTCTAGTCAATGCTAATTAAAGGTTATAAATCTACAGTGATAGACCTTATCAGAGTAAATCAGTATATATTGTAGATTCTCTAGATTTGATCAATCCGATATTATTGGGTTTATTATTTTTATGGGTTATGTTGAACTATTAAAGTTGTTGAATTATTTAAATTAATCTTTTCTTATAAGTTCTTTAATTTTGTTAGTATTATTGACTTGTGAAAAGTCATTTTGTAGTCGATGTGATTGAGATATGTTCCTTAAGATAAAGTTAATAGGCCCTAAAGAATGGTTGTGAGAGTAGAAGGCAATTGATCTTTTAGGATTGTCGACTTAAGAGTCTTTTTCTTTCGAAATAATATAGAAGCCAAGTTATAAATAGTAAGATTGGGGTAGAGTCTAGATTTTTCACTTCTAAATTTAAAATTATAAAGAAGTTATTAGTTAATATGACATAAACATTGATGAGGTCTCTTTTGAGGGGAGTTTTGGCCAAAATAAAATTGGATTTCAATGATGATAGATTCAATCTCATTATTTTTGTTACAATTATTTTTTTAATGTATTTGAATTTTAGAATCTTATCCATTGTGGCATAAAATTATTTGACATTAATACCTGTAGTTTCCTGGATTGTATTATTTGTTGTCGATTGATTTTTGTTCTTATATGTACTTGTTCGTTTGGTCTTGGATTTTTTCCTATTAAAAATCATTTTATATTGCTCTTTGTTACTGGGCATCTCTGCAGGTATACCAACAGTGATTTGGGTCCAAATATGAGTGTATACGAATATTTTTTTCCTCTGTACTTTGATTGATAATAATTGATTTCTAGTGTGACCTATTCTTCATACATTGTGAAGAGGACATCCTCTCTTTAGTATAAGATTTCTTACTTTAGGTAACCTTTGCAGAATTGATAGACTATATCTTTTAATGTTGATGAAGTACATATATCATGTTTAACAAATTTTTCTATTTATTATTAATTTTTATTTATGTGGACGATCATAAGACTTCGCAGAAAGTTCAAGTAAACATATCCCTATTGCAGAGTGCGCTTTATTTGCTACAGATGTTGCAAAGCTAGGATGTCAATTTTTAATGGATAAAAAGAAGTCGCTGATTAATCACAACTGATTCTTTGATGCCAATGGTTTATTTTCCTCTTTGAGGAACTTGACAATGTAGTAATTAGAATTAAGATTTTTAGGATTATTTTCTAGTAGGTCTCTATAATAGATTAAATTTTCTTTTTATGTGTTCAAGGCTCATCATTTTCTTAAGTAATTTGATAATTATTGAGTAATATCAAGATTTGTAGATCCTATTTAATTTCCCTATTGATAATATGATTTGATCTTACTCCTGAAGAAATGAAAGTGTGCTTCCTTTCATATAAGTCCTTGTTTGAGGACTTTCATTATTTAGAATGGATAATTTTGACATGATCCAAGCCTAAGACCTAGGGTAACATGGATAATGGGAACCTGAAAGTCCCCAAACAAGCCTCATAACATACTTAACTACATCATTGGTTAGGAAGCGCAAAATAAATATAAACAGTCGATACTAAGGGGTAGGAAAAGTAGGACACAATCTATGAGAATAGGGGCATGGTAAATATAAACTCAACAAATAAATCTAAGGGACAGGAGCTTAGGACTCAAGCCATGGGGATGGAGGACATGGGAGTAACCATCAGACATTCAATAACAAACAAGTTTAAAGGGTGGGTGTAATCATATAAAATTTATTAAGATATAAATTTTATAATATGATTCAAAATATATTAAATTCAAAATATATTAATTTAAAATAAATATTGTGGATTAATATAATTGAGTTAATTAATTAAGTTCAATAAAATATGAATTTAATTAAAAGCCCAAATTCATTTATTTGGGCTACAAAAGATGACCCACTTTGAAAGACCCAATACCCTCTCATCCAAGAGGCCCACTTGATGCCACATGTCAAATGATGTGACATGCCAAGTCAAATAAAGAAATCAATATGATAACGCCATGTGTCAGAATGACATAGCATTCCTATCTAAATCAAAGACCAATAAATATGTACCATGTGTGCAAGTGATGTGTCCCAACCAATCAAATATCGCCATGTCACTTGAAAGGAGTTTTATTCTTATCACTTTTTTTGCACCATGCCACCTTAAATCTGATTGGCCAGAAAGAAACTTGATTCCATTATAACTCAAGAAACCTATTCTTATCACTTTTTCTGCGCCATGTCACCTTAAATTTGATTGGCTGAAGAAAGTTTGATTCTATCATGACTCCTCTATTCTACAATTATATAAAGGGGTCTTTATAATTCAGAATGAACATCAAGAATTCTAACAAGAAGTCAGAGAGAGCTTGTGGATCAAACGCGCAGATTTCTCTACAAGCGACAAGAAAAATTCAAGAAATCAAACATTCAAGTTCAAGAATGCATCAAGATCAAGACCACCGGATTAAAGAACAAGCCCAAAAGCCTTTGGATTCAAGTACAAGTCAAGATCAAGTTCAAGAACAAGATCATATCAAGTTCAAGTTCAAGATCATCAAATCCATATATCAAGATCAAGACTACCGAATTCAAGATCAAGCCCAAAATCCCTTGAATTCAAGTACAAGTCAAGATCAAATCCATCAAGTTTTTCAAGATTCAAGAACAAGCTAAAGAGCTCTTGAATTTATATTTGAAAAGGTGAATTAGAGGATTCATAGAGATTGTATAACTCACTCCTTGAATAAAATACTGATTGTTGCAATATTTTTTGTTCCTTGGATATTATTTTCTAAGACGCGAATTTTATTGTCATACAAATTCTGACACGCCCAGTGGGACAATCTCTACATCTCATCTCAACTTTTCAAGAATAAAAGAATTTTCAAATGGCTTCCAAGAAGATCAACTCCCAATCAACTTCCTCTAAGGCTGCTAATTCCAAGTTCTCTGCTGAAGTGGAGGGCATTCTGGGTATTACTTTTAGAAGTGTTGGAGTTGTTACAAGGAGCAAAGCCACTACGCTAGGACAATAAATACCACAAGTATCGTCCGTACCAACTCCTGATTTTGGATCTTCAACTCCAAGGGGAGCAAGGTCCTCTACATATACTTCAGACGGAGAAAGCAGTATGCTGAGAAGATTAAGAAGACTTTAGCTCTACTTGAGGTCTCTGGTTCCAAGAAGTCCACTGCAAGGAAAGACCAGGACACATCCAATGAATCTTCTCCACAAGCATTGCATAATGCGAGACCTCTGAAGATCAACTTCCATTATAATCCATGCTACTCTTCTATGCCTCTAACGTCATGCAAGTGATGAAAACTAATGCTTCATCCACGGAGGAACAACTTGCAAGTCTGGAAAATATGATTGAAGGATTGGCCAGGCATATGCAACACCAAGAGTCTCGCATCGATAAGTTGATGGATAAAGTAGATGGATTTTTAGATGGGAAATCTATCCATGCACCTAGGTAGGATGTTGAGATTCAAGAGACTGAAAATCTTGCGAATCAAGCGCCAACTCTCAATGAGTTGCTAGTTTCTGCCGAAGGAATGATCCTCCTTGATCAATTAAAGGAGTTCATTGAAGGGACCATTAAAGACAAGTATGAAGTCTCCACCAAGTTTTCCCATATGTATGCCAAGCCTTACACTGTAAGGATTGATAGCTTCAGCATGTCTGTCGGTTATCAACCTCTTAAAATTTTAGCAATTCAAAGGCAAAGGGAATCCAAACCAGCGTGTTGCACATTTTGTAGAGACATGTAATAATGCTGGGACCTATGGAGATCATCTCGTCAAACAATTCGTCCATTACTTGAAAGGAAATGCCTTTCTCTAGTACACAAATCTTGGGTTTCATTCCATTGATAGTTGGGAGCAACTGAGTATGAGTTTCTCAATCTCTTATATAGCACAAGTTACACAATGAGCATGGTAGAACTCACAAATACTCACCAAAGGAATGATGAACCAGCCATTGATTCATAAATCGATAGAGGAACGCAAGTCTCAACTGCAAAGATAGACTTAGTGAAGCTTCTGCAATAGAAATGTTTACCCAAGGAATGCACTGGGCGTTTCTCTACATCCTATAAGGAATCAAACCTAAGTCTTTTGAAGATCTAGTTTCTCGTGCTCATGATATGGAGTTGAGCATGTCTTCTGTCGGAAAAGATAGAATGCTTGTTCACGATCCTCGCAAAGGAAAGGACAAGCAGGAACCAAAGAAATGGAGCAAATTTATGCTAAAAAATGATAACAAGGAATCCATGACTGTCAACGCATCGCCCATGAAATTCACTACATAGGAAAGCAGGAAGCAGAGTGTGAAGATAAATTTTCCGGGGCGTCCAAATCGAAAGTTGACTTTAAAGGAGATGCAAGAAAAAGAATATGCTTTTTTGGATTTTTATGTTTCTCAAATATTTCATGAGTTGGTTAAACTGAATCTCATCAAGTTACCGGAGATGAAATGGCCCGATGAAGCTGAAAAGACTGATGATCCAAACTATTGCAAATATCATAGACTTTTGGGCCATCCTCTTGAAAAGTGTTTCATCTTTAAAGACAAAGTCATACAATTGGCTAGGGAAGAGAAGATTGTCCTTGATGATGAGAAAGCTAGTTCTAACCAAATCTCTATCACTTTTGGCTCGCTTGACCCGATCCAAATATATATCTCTAAAAAGTAGAAGTCCTTAGAGCCCAACAAAATCCAAACTGATAGAGATGACGATGAAAGTTGGATTCTCGTGACTAGGCGGAGACGCAACAAGACAAGTTCACGAAGAGAATTATCTAAGAAATCGACTAGAGGAAGGAAGATGAGGAGACCAAAGAAGCAAAAGCTAGTCACGTGTCCAAAGAAAGAAAGGGTGGAAGTGCATCACTACCAGAAGGCACGACGTACTATGACTTTTGGAGAGCTCTTGCTGAGTTTGTTTCACACCGAAACTGGCCAAGAAAATAATGAGGCGTCATATTTTAACACTGACAAAGGAGAGACAGTAGGTGAAAGTTCATCATAGATATCTCCAATGGATAAAGAAGAAGTAACAAGAGAAATCTCATCAAAAGTGTCTCCCTTTTCTTCTGAGAAGCCTGCAAAACCCTCTTCTCAAGAAGCACATGCATGTGATACAAAAATCATATTTACATAGGATGATCTCCTATTTGGTGAAAAATTACATAACCGTCCTTAGTACATGGTGGGTTACATGCTAGAGAAGAGGATAAATAGAATCTTGATTGATGAAGGATCTGGGGTTAACATTCTGCCCATCCATTCATTGAAAGAACTGGGCATCACGACTGAGGAGCTTAGCAAAAGTCGTCTGTTAATAGAAGGATTCAATCAAGGGGTACAGAGGTCTATAGGCTCCATTAAGTTAGAAATCCATATTGGTGATTTGCAATCTAGTGCATGGATGCACGTGTTCGATGCAAAGACTTCATACAATGTATTGCTTGGTAGGCCTTGGGTGCATGAGAACAAAATTGTCTCATCCTCTTACTACCAATGTTTGAAGTATCTCCAAGATGGAATTGAAAGGAAAATAGTTGTTGATGATAATCCTTTTACTGAAGCTGAGTCACACTTTGTTGATGCAAAATTCTATCAGAAAAATTATATTGTGAAGGAACCAAAACTTGACGATGTCAAATCGACCAAGTCTAATACGCTTGTAAGCAAAAGAACTGATGTGGTGGTTGGAAAGGTCAAGGCCAGTATAGGGGCGTTGGAGTCTTGTCCAGATAAAGGTAAGATCACGTCCTCGAAAAAAAAGCCAACTTTTGTACCCCGCTATGTTCTGAAGGTAGAGAAAGAGGAAGGTCAATCATCTGATGTTTAGGAAAATGTACTGGGAGGGCTAGCTCTTCCTATCAAATGTATTGATGCAATCAATTTTTCTTCAAAGCTACTAGGAGAGTTTGTGGCTCAAAATCCACCTCAAGATATGCCACTCCATACGAAACATACAAAGGGTTTTGATCCAAATGCTTACAAGTTACTTGCAAAGGCTTGATGCAACCCTAATGAGCTGTCTAAATTAGGGAATCTCCCATCAGATGATGTTACCTAAAAAGCACGTGAAGGTTTGGGCTATAGCCAACCACCTCCAGTCCGTATTTCCATAAGAAGAGCAAGTAGCAATTACATCACCATCGAAGATGAGTATTCTTCTTCTAACAAAAGGCCGCCTGTCGTCGATCGACTTGAAAAACCCACTATGAGAAATTCTGTGTTCGAGAGGTTGGGAAAATTGAAGAAAGAAAGTAAGAAGCATTGAAAAAGTTACCTAAAGTTGACAACACTTGCTTCGCTTATCCAAAAGGATGTCCAAAGCACAATACCCTCTAGGATGAAGAAAAAAGTGGAACTCATGGTTTCATGTGGAGAAGTGCTATAGGCAAAGACTCACACCGTGTTTTACACCAAGGAATGTGAGGAAGATGAAGAAAGTGTAGGCTCCTCATATCATATTGCACCTTTGAGGGAGCTCGATACCTCATCTCAAGTAAAGGTTGATGGAGGATCAGAATACATTATTGGGTGTTACCACATATCTGTTAGTGAGAATGATCCATAAGAGGAAGAACATGCTGGAGATGCTCCACCAGAACTAGAAGAAGGAGTGAAAGCCACGATAGATCCTTTAAAGGAAGTTAACATTGGCACTGATAAAGACCCAAGGCTAACTTGCTTAAGCCCTTTTCTAGAAGTTGAGGAACAAAATGCTTATATGAATCTACTCAAGGAGTATAAGGATGTCTTCGCTTGGAGTTACAAGGAAATGGCTAACTTAAATCCTAAAATAGTAGTCCGCCAAGTGGCAGTCAAGAATGGTGCTCGTCCTGTGAAGTAAGCCCAAAGACGTTTTAGGCTAGAGTTGGTCCTATTGATTGAGAATGAATTCAACAAGCTTATTGAGGTAGGCTTCATTCATAAAGTTAAATACCCAACATGGATTTCAAGCATTATTCCTGTGATGAAGAAGAATGGCCAAATTCGAGTTTGTGTTGACTCCAGAGATCTCAACAATGTATGTATTAAAGATGAGTTTCCGCTGCCTATTCCAGACTAATGATTGATGCTACAACTGGTTATGAGGCAATGTCATTCATAGATGGTTCTTCTAGCTATAATCAAATCTGCATGTCACCAAAGGATGAAAAACTCATCGCATTTTGCACCCTAAAGGTATATATTGCTACAAAGTGATGCCTTTTGGTCTAGAAAATGCTGGTGCCACATATCAAAGGGCTATGAAGAATATATTTGATGACTTACTCCATAAAAATGTTGAATGTTATGTTGATGACTTGGTGATGAAGTCGAGAAAGAGGGGTGATCATTTGAAAGACTTAAGAATGGTGTTTGAATTGCTCCGAAGATATCAGCTAAGGATTAACCCATTGAAATGTGCCTTTGGGGTTACTTTTGGAAAATTTCTTGGCTTTATTGTGCGACATCAAGAGATCGATACATTTATGAGTTAAAAAGCCTTCAAGGAAAGTTAGCTTACCTGAGGAGGTTTATTTCGAATCTAGCTAGGAGATGCCAACCATTTAGTCATCTTATAAAGAAGTGTGTTCCTTTTAAGTGGGACCAAACATGTAGTGAAGCTTTTGAAAATATCAAAGGACATCTAGCAAACCCTCCAGTTCTAGCATACCCTATACCTGGAAAGCCATTGATACTCTACATTGTGGCACAAGAAATGTCCGTTGGAGCCCTATTAGCTCAAGAGAATAGTGAAGGCAAAGAAAACCCCTCTACTACTTGAGCAGAATGATGACACCAAATAAGCTGAATTATTAGCCAATTGAAAAGTTATGTTTGGCTCTACTCTTCTCAATTTAAAAGATGAAGCATTATTTTCAAGCTCACATTGTTCATCTCATATCTAAAGCAAATCCCATCAAGTTTGTCATGTCGAAACCAGTCCTTAGCGACCGACTGGCAAGGTGGTATCTCTAATTCCTACAGTTTGAGATCATGTATGTCCCTCAAAAAGCTATAAAGGGATAAACATTAGCAGACTTCTTGGCAGACTATCTAATTCCAGATGATTGGGAGCTAACTGATGAGCTCCCTGATGAAGATGCTATGGCTATTGAAATACAACCTCCTTGGAAGATGTACTTTGATGGGGCTGCACATCATGGTAAAGCTGGCCCTGGAGTGGTGTTTGTTACTTCACAAGGAGAGGTCCTAGCATTCTCCTTCACAATGAAACAACGCTGCTCCAATAATGTCGCAAAATATCAAGCATTGATAATTGGTCTCAAAATGGCTATCCACATGAAACAATTGCAACAACAAGTCTTTAGTGACTCCCAGCTAATGATTAAACAGCTTTTGGGAACTTATGAGGTTAGAAAGCCCGAACTGCGCCCATATCACTGTTATGATCAAAGCTTAATAGGATGTCTTGGAGATGTAACCCTCCAACATGTGCCAAGAAATAAAAATAAAATAGCTGATCCCTTAGCTGCTCTAGCTTCACCTCTAACTCTTCCTGATCAAACGCAATTTACTATCTGCCAACAATGGGTAGTACCACCACTGGATGAAGATGAACATATGGAGAATAAGCTTGAGCATGTCGTTGCAGTTTCTGAAGTCAGCAGAGAGGACTGGCAACAAGCTATCATTAATTATTTATGTTACAAGATACTCTCAGAAGATGCCAAAAGAAAGACTGACATCCATCGTCATGCACCTCGTTTCCTTTACTATAAGGACACACTATATAGAAGATCATTTGAGAGGGCATTCCTTCGATGTCTGGGAGAGGAAGAAACAAGTCAAGCTCTATAAGAAGCTCATTCGGGAGTATGTGGATTGCATTAATCCGGACCAAAGTTCCACTTTCACATAAAAAGAAAGGGTATTATTGGCCAACCATGGTAAAAGATTGCTTGGATTATGCTCGAAGGTGCAAAGCTTATCAATTCCATACAAACTTCATAGACCAACCGCCTAAAGTTTTACACCCAACTATTGCATCTTGGCCATTTGATGCTTGGGGATTGGAAGTAGTTGGACCACTCCCAAAATCTTCTGATGGGCACCTATATATCTTGGCTACAACAGATTACTTCTCAAAATGGGCTGAAGTTGTTGCTCTCAAAGAAGTAAAGAAGTAGAATGTCATAAACTTTATTCGAGTGAATATCATATACCGATTCGGCATTCCTCGATACATAATAACAGATAATGGTAAGCCATTTGATAACAAAATGATGAATAAGATTAGTGATCTTTTTGGCTTCAAGCAATGAAAATCCTTTATGTATCATGTTGCCGCCAATTGTCTTGATGAAGTGTTAAATAAGACTCTATGCAATCTCCTAAAGAAAGTAATCTCGAAGTCCAAACGAGACTAGCAGGAAAGAATGGAAGAAGCTTTGTGGGTATATAGGACAACATATCACACACCAACTCAAGCAACCCCATATTCGCTTGCTTTTGGAGTTGAAGCAGTCCTGCCACTTGAGCGACAGATAGCTTCCTTGAGACTTTCTATTCAAGAGGGACTTACTGAAGAAGAGAATGCTCGACTACGTCTCTCTAAGTTAGAAGTGCTAGATGAAAAGAGGCTCGAAGCTCAACAAAATCTTGAATGCTATCAAGCTCGTCTACTCGTGCTTTTAACAAAAAGGTTCGCCTGAGGCGCTTTCAAGTTGGAGACCAAGTCCTCACAATAAGGAGACCCATTATCACTTAGCATAAGTCTAGGGGAAAATTCACCTTGAAGTGGGATGGACCATATGTAGTACAAGAAACGTATTCAAATAGTGCTTACAAACTTGTCGATGCGGATGGCATAAGGATTGGTCCTATAAACGCAAAATTCCTCAAGAGGTACTACCCCTGAAGTGAGATGATGCTCTATGATGTACAAGCATAAACTGCATGTTACTCCTGGCCCGCAAGAGTATGAATTGTGTACGGAACACCAAAAAAAGAAAAAGAAAGAAAAAAAACACTCACTCTCCTAGAACTACATTGTAACTTGATCCTCTTCATTGAGGTAAGTAGGCGCTTGGAACTATATTGTAAGTTCAGTTGCATGAGTGTCAAAAAATCATATGTCCCTACTTGATCCCTTACATGAGTGTTAATGCTATGAGTAGCTTTCATCAAACTTTGGACTCATACCAAATGGTGGTGACTCAATGGGGGTAAACCCCTATGAAATATGAGCTTCCTCAATAGTGTACTTGAATCTTCAAATACTCCAAGTATGCAAGTTAGAGTTTGCAAATCCTCCAAATCTGCAACTTGAAGTCTTCATATCTCTTAAAGTATGAAAGACAGAGTCTTCATATCCTCCAATTACGTGAGATAAAGACTTCAAGTTTCTAAGTACGTGAGTTAAAGCCTTCAAATCCTCCATGTATGCAGGATAAAGTCATCAAATTCTCCAAGTACGCGAGACGAAGTCTTCATATCCTCCAAGTACACTAGTTGAAGTTTTCAAGTCTCCAAGTACACCAGCTGAAGCCTTCAAATCCTCCATTTATGCAAATTGAAGTCTTCAGATCTTGTAAGTACACAAGGTGAAGTCTTCAGATTCTTCAAGTATGCAAGCTGGAGTCCTCAGATTCTTCAAGTATGCAGGATGGAGTCCTCAAATTCTTCAAGTATGCAAGATGAAGTCTTCAAGTCTATCAAATTTTCAAATTGAATTCTTCAAATTTGTAAGTTGAAATCGTCAAATCTTCTAAGCATACATGTTGAAGTCTTTAAATCTTCCAAATATGCAAATTATTCAAGTATTTAGGCCAGTTGAAGCCTTCAAATCCTTCAAGTCTTCAAATTGAAGTTTAAAATCCATCATGGTTCTTCAATGCCACTAAGACTGCGAACTTCTAGAAAATTCTCAAAGTTTACAAGTTGAAGCCTTCAAATTTTCTTTCTTAAGGTGGGAATGCGTATCCATTCCTTCTCATATTAAGGATCTTGTCAAATTGTTGTTCTTAAGGCGGAAATGAGTATCCATTCCTTTGCGCGATAAGAATTACCATAAAGTTACCTTGTTCTTAAGGCGGGAATGAGTATCCATTCCTTTGCGCGATAAGAACTACCATGAAATTACCTTGCTTAAGGTGGGGGAATGCAGATCCATCCCTTCACACCTCAGATCAAATTCTTGTAATACCAAGAATCTTGAATTACGGTCCTACAACAAAAGAAAATTGGGGACCAAGTTGACAAGAAAATATAATAACCATGGATTCTTTATTACAAGCAAAAAATCATCATTTTTCTTTGTAAGTATTTTTTTTATTCTTTTCATAAAAAGGATAAAAATAAGATTATTTGGAAGCATGTGATTAAAAAAAAGAAATGATTCATCAATCAAAGAAGTTATTTCTTGATGAATTAAACATATGTATGTTCTTTTTTATGAAAAAAAAAACTCATGTGATAAAAAAAAGATGGTTCATCAAACAGAGAAGTTATTTCTTGATGAATTAAATATATCTCCATTGTCTGGCCGATATGTGGTAGTTTATCTTACTCCATACTTATTTATTTATTTATTCACCCACTTTTCTATTTATGATTTATTGACTGCTATGCTTTATTTATCGCCAATCGCACCTACTACCCCTTCCCTTCAATTACCTTTACTTTTCACGTACTTTACTTACTTCCTTTCTTTTGGCCATATCTAGGTATTCTGCCTTTGGGATTTGAACTGAGGGTTTTAGGAAACAGCCTCTCTACTTCTATGAGGTAGCGGTAAGGTCTGCGTACAATCTACCCTCCCCAGATCCCACTAGTGGGATTATACTGGGTATGTTGTTGTTGTTGTTACAATCCGATCAGATATATTATCCCTTAAATCTTTAATCTCTTTTCCCATTTAATTTTCAGGTCCCTTTATTGCCTTTCCCTTAAGCCAATTCAAACTTTTATTAATAAATGTGAACAATTTGTCCGTTTTCGGCCGTACAAACTCCATTTGCAATATTTACACCATATAGCAAGAGTATATTTAAATAATTCATGTGGAAATGAAAGCTGTTATTGTCTAAGAATAAAATTATCTCAACATATCTTGGTCTCACCCAAAATGAAATTTAAATATGCAAATAACATAGATTATAAAATATAAAAGTATTCAAGAACATGCATGTGATTTTTCGAGATTGAGCTATACGCGGATTTAATATTTTAATTCATCCACGCAGATTTCCTTATGTCGATATTATGGAAAGGGAGCCTTAACGTAACAGTAAAATTATTTTTTATATAATTTATATAGATTACAAATTTAAATTATTATAATTTTATTACGTTTGAGTATTTACATCACATCTCTTGAGATGTAGCCGTTCTTCAAATTCTATTAATGCAAGATGTTGCTTTATGCATTGAAACTAACCCTAGAGGTTGCTATTTCGAAAAAATATTGTCGAGATTGAAAACACTTATGAACTTTACGCAAATTTTAGTTTTATCTATGAACTGTTGACAACCTTAAAAACATTCATCTAGTTGATTAACTGAACTTAATTACACCTTCAGTCTTTCCTGATCTATCATATGATATAACAAGTGGCCTCAAACTCTTATAGAAGCATGAAGATCTTAATAAAACGTCTAGAGAAATGTTGAAAATACCTCTAAACTTGGCGCGAATGTAGAAGTGTATTTCATTTCTGTTGTAACATAGGAGGTGTATTTAAATTTAGTCACTCAAGTAAAGAGACGTTTTTAAAACTACGAATAGTTCGAAGACGAAATTAATAATTTACGTCAAGTTCAAGAACATTTTCAATACTTCTCTTTTTGATATGATGAGCAAGTAAAAATGGATAGAAGAAGTATAAGTTATTTTAAATGGTAGACAATAATTTAATATTTTGTCTATAATATTGAGGAAATTAATGGAATCTTGGGGCCAAAAATTATTGAAGCACAGTGGGATAAGTAAATGTCTTTAATTTGATGCTGAAATATCAGTCATTTTCCACTACTACAATAATTCTAACGCTCCTTTTCATTTATTTTTTTCACATTTAAGTTTCCTTTTTTTCTCACGCACCCACATTTATGCTTTCTTATAAAATAAATGTACCATTCACCAAAAAAATAAATAAAAAAAAACTACCTGTTGTACATCCCATTCAAAATTTTGAAAATTATGACCCCACACCTTTTAAAAAATAATAAAAAATAAAGCACTATTTCAAAAGTAATGGATTTCTCAATGATTAAAAATAGCTAAAATTTCAATAGCATGCTTTTAAACAGAGCCAATCTCATTTCTTTTTTTTTTTCCAAATTAACTTTTCAATATTTAGTTTAAGAAAAATATTTTTATCAATTTAACTTCTCATTGATTAATTGAATATTTCCTTCCACGATCATTACTATGGAATGTAATTGAGACACAAAGTCTCACATTGGTGGTTAATGGGATGGGTGATCTCTTATTAGGCAATCCTCCTCCCTTTGAGCTAGCTTTTGGGGTGTGAGTTAGGCCTAAAACCTACTTCAACATGGTATCAGAGCAGGGCCCGTCTTATCCAATGTTGGGCCCCCAAAAAAAATTGTCAAAAATTGTCCACACACCAGATGTTAAGCACTGGGCGTGAGGGGGAGTGTTGAAACACAAAGTCCCACATTGGTGGTTAATGGGATGGGTGATCTCTTTATAAGGATTAGGCAATCCTCCTCCCTTTGAGCTAGTTTTTGGGTGTGAGTTAGGCCTAATACGTATTTCAACATGTAAGTTAAACTTTATATTCAGTCAAATACTTAATCTAATGACATAGAATCATTAGTATACCAAAATAATATAATATACAATTTATTTTAAAACAGAAAGAAATATATTAAAATTCCTGAAATTGAGGCCATATTCATCAATTATTGGTTATTATTTTTTGGATAATTGAGTTGAAAATCTTATCTAAGGTCTAAATTAGATACCTAATTTTGACTTTAGCAGTTTTGTCAACAAGTAGGGTTGACTCCTTGAGCTCCCCTAGCTTCCAGACAGTACTTTGAATGAGTATTATAATATTTTTTTTTATATAAATTATGGTTTGGTAACAAAAATGTTAAAATATACTCAAATTAATAAATAAGCATGTTTTGGTGTTTCTTACATTTTCTTTTAATATATTAAAAGAATTTTTTTGTCTTAATAGTAGTTGATTGATCCTTGCCAGACATATCTATTTAATATCAGATTTTTAACTTTGTACACCATATGATTAAACTTTTCTTTTTCCTTTCAAGCAGAAATGTATAATGTGTTTGGTCAAAATTATAAAAATATTTTAGAAAATTAAATATTTGGCCAATTGTTGGAAAAATAAAATGTTTTAGTAGCAGAAGTTATTTTTGGGCAAGGCCGCTTTCTTGGCTTCGTGAATGAGGGAGAAAGTCAGAGAAAAAAATATGAACTGTACTAAGTCATTTGGTGACTTTCGCGATCGCTTTTACTAAACTAACTTGAATCTGAATTACTATTTGCACTCACCTTATCGGAACCTAAATTTGTATTCATCTCTGCTACATCACCTGAACCACTAGTAGTAGTACAATACTTATGGTTCAGATTTACAGACTAAATCAAAGGTCACACTCTTCTATTTTGAGTTTGCTCTTAGGTGCCTAGCCTGAAGAAGGAAATACGATGCATAGCAAGAGTAAGACGATGAAAGCAAGATTGAGTCCCTGTTTAAAATTAAAAAAATAAATATTTTAGAAATTTTCATTAAGCACAAATTATTGCTCTAATATAATTAAAATATTTTTTAAATTAATTAGGTAAACATAACTATTTTCAAAACATTACCCTTTTTTCTAAAAAAATTGTCTTGATAAAAATATTTTTCAAAATTAAAAATATGGGAAACTTGATCAAATACGCGGATCCATAATTTAGATATTGTAAATTTTAAATTATGAATCTTTGTATTTATTTGACATTTTTTTAAAATCAAACTAGGAGATTACAAATTAGAAGCTTTAATTGTCTTTTTTATATTATTGCCAAAAATGTGCTAATAAGGACCACAGTTGGTATTCACAAGAAAGCAGGGGGCGGTAAATAAATAAATAAATGTCACATTGATCCACTAATTTTTGACATTTTGCACATGAAACTATTAAAATGCATAAAATTGTCATTATTTTTAATTGTTCTTTGCATAAATTCTCAAAATCAAGAAAATAATTTATAGATAAGTAATACTCTAGATTCCATGTCAAAATCAAGAAATTAGTCGTTACAAACTTTGACTTATACACATGAGTCACTCATTTTATCAATAAATACATATTAATTCTAAGTTTGTATTGTTACGTATATAAGTTGTTTGACTGATGGTATGATGGTAAAAATATATAATAGAGTGATCTAATTCAAGAACTTAAAACTACCAAATGCAATTTATTTTTAAAAGAATTTTCTTATATATTCTAATTTCTAAGAAGAAGAAAAAAAAGATATAGAGTCACCCTAATTATGAATTTAAGATTTTTGATGAAACCATTCAATTTGAATTTTCAAAAGTTATAAGGGTATTAACAATATCTAGATTAAAAAAACTCAATTTTATATTCAGAAAAAAAGTAGAATAAAAAAAGGTAAAAAAAAAAATCCTTACCTTTTTCTCTTTTCTTTTTTCTTTTAAAAATTTTTAACAGAGGAATTATCATGTTTCACTTTTCTTTTTTTCCTTTAATTACCATTTACCTCTCAATGTTGGAGATGTAGAAAGTAGATTACCAACTTGATTATTGGTACTACTCGTCGGTTCATTTTTACCCTTTTACACTCGAGGTCAAACTATATGAACTTTGACAAATATTTTAAGATATATTTTTTCATCATATTAATATAAAAAAATTACAATTTATAACATTTTTCGTATAGTTTTTAACCATCTAAACTTTAGATTTCAAATATTAAATTTAGTTACTTCAATTTAACTTTGACGTTTAGTCGAATTAACTTTGAAAAGTGAAATAGTGACAAATAAAAATAAACAGAGGAAGTAATAGATATATTTTTCAAGAATATCACTATCGATCGGTCCATTAATTAATTAAAGGTTTCCATTACAACCACCATCCAACAATAACATTTACATCAATTCCTAATCAAAAGCTCTATTGAAGATTATTAAAAAGTGAAAAGTCAATTTCAGTCATAATCATCATAAATATAAAAAGATGATGTGTAATAACACTATTTATTAATGTTTATAAAAATCTTTCCCTCCACCATTCACGACTTGATTAGATATAAAGATAGAAAAAGAGAGGTAGGGGGTGTTAATAATGTCATAGAATTTGTTTTGAAAATTGATTCCAAAAGATTTAGGTTGCGGTGAGATGAATATGATTTTTTCACTTTTAATTATGAGTTTTGAGTACATCAGATTGCAGTGAGATGAATATGATTCTTTCATTTTTAGTTAGAAATTTTGAATTTAAATTTTTAATATGAAAATCTTTTCGATAGAGAGTTTTTCCACGTTAACTTTCAAGTTTCGAGTATCAAACATCGAGTAATAAATCAAAATAATAATTTTAAAAGGTACATGTTTGGAGTCTTGAACAATTCCTCTAATCACTGTTGTTTGAGGGGTATACTTCTCTATCCCAGTGTTAACCTATGCAATTGGGTTATTGCTTAGCTAAGTCATAAGTCACAACTCTGTTGAATAGGTCTTAGGTTTTATTTTCCTTTTTTATTTTTGTAATAGAAGAGTCTTCCTTATTTATGCCTTTCTAGACTTGATGTAACGAAAGGAGTCCTCTCTTAGGCTTTTAGTCTAGGTTTTGCTTCTCTTTAGTATTGGGAACAAGTAGGCTGGCCTTGCTAGGTGGCCGACTTGAGAACCACCATAGAACGGAAGTAAGGTTTATTTTATGATAAGGTTAGGGGGTGTTTGGCTCAATCCCTATGAGATCCTTGGGTTAAGTCTGTTAAATAAAATATATATATATATAAATATATATACGAATTATTATCTACTTACTAAAATTATTATCTCAAATAATTTGTATAAGACAGCTATATTAATTCTATATATATAGGAGCTTTGAAGCAACGATAAAATTCTCTGTGTGAGTATAGATGATAAATTAAAATAGTGAAATTAATATATCGTTAATGTTTTTGTCATGAGAGGATAGACTTAGAACACCCTCGTGGAGTGTTACGATCCTTCCATAATCTTAATTTCTGCACCAAACTTCTTTCTTTAATCTTAATTCTATATTTTGATCCCAACTAGTTGTACTTAAATTAGGTCTACACAAATTTCCACCATGTTAGGTAAATGTAGTGCTACAAGTTGAGATTTCAGATTAAGTGTGATAAAACTTGGTCTTGAATTAGTGGAATAAGCAATGATACAATATTGTTGCTCATTTACTCATACATTAAAAATAAATAAATAAATAAATAAATAAAAAATCCTCTTTTGAAGCTGAAAAAAGTCATTTCTTCCTGAAAATACTTTTTGAAATCTTGAAAAAAAGTCCCTTTTTTTCTTTTCTTTGTTTTTCAAAAATAATCAGCCAAACATTGCGTATATTAGCTAAAGAAAACACACAAATTGCTATTTCCAAATATACATTTTTGAAAATACTTCTGACTAGGGTTGGCAAAATGGTTTAAAAAGACGAGTAACCATCCAATCCAATCCATATATGAGTCGGATAATCAACTTTTAAAAATGGATCAGATAATATCCATATTATCAATACTCATTTGTACACTTATTGTTTTCATATGTTCTCTTTGATTCATTTTTATTTAATAAAATTTTGATCAACTGATATCTTATTCAATTCGCCGTTCTCTACTCCTACTTCTAACAAAAAAATCAGTTTTTTAAAAATGCAAATTCCAAAAGCTTGGCCAAACGTGTTACTATAGGATATAATTTAGATCCAAGATTGGATGCCTGTCTGATTTGAATTTTAACTTTTGGTGCTTTTGCCTTCCATTGACAAATTACAGGCATTTCACACTATTTTTGGAGCAACTTTTTAAAAGACATTTAATTGGTCACTTTATTTCATAAAGAGAACCTTTTAACCATATTAAAAGCTAATAAGTAAGATAACTCAATTTGTCCCCACAGAGTTGTACTACTCGGTCTTATCTGATATTGAAAATTTCTTATTTTAAAACAAAAGAATATCGAAAATTCAAGTATTTGAAGCAAAAGTAGCTATCTTCGAAGTAATTTGTCCCTACAAAGTACTATTACTTGGTCTTATCTGATATCGAAAATTTCTTTTTTCAAAACTAAAGAATATAAAAAATTCAAATGTTTGAAGCAGAAAAAAGAAAAATAATGACTGAAGTGAAAAAGTCCTACATAACATAATACATGTAAAACGTCCTCGCGTAGGACGTCGCCGTCATGTACCCACGTTCTTCTGCCATACTGGATGCTAATAAGTAGGACAACTCAATTTGTCTCCACTAAGTTATGCCTTTCTATATTTCATAATATGGCAGCCACTAAAAGCATAGGATATCCTCATAAAAATGTATAGTCTATTCTGGCCTAGTCCGATATAAATTATATTGAACTTATCGTGAAATCGACTCGATTATATCCATTTCAAAGGGGAACATAATTATTAATTCATTTGTTTAGTTATTAAGAGGGATCTTGAATTAAGAAATAGATCCAAAAGCAACAAAAAAAAGTTATCCCGAGTAATTGCAATAATTAGTACATCGATATTCCTGATAAAGTAGATGCTATCACACATACAACAATGCTCAATGCCATGAAAATGTTTAATCTTAAATGGAATCTTAGCAAAATGTAGCCAAACCTGGAGTTGAGTTCAAACTCGAAATTCCACCACATTCCGTCTAAATTTCCAAAATCTATGGTCAAATGCTAGCTAATTTACTCGATCCAAAATCTATTATTTGTACTTTATCTAGGGGATTTTTTAAAACACAAACATGCTCTAAACTACATTTTTACAGTTGTTTCCAATGAACCTGAAACTTATTCACTAGTTCTGCTGCTACTGTAACAAGTAACCATGCTGAAGAATTCTTCATTTTTTGCAAATTCTGATTCACCGAGTTCAGAAACTTTCCAGAAAGGTTACCAACAACAACAATAACATTACCCCAATGCCTCAAAGGCTCCCGCCCATTGCGGGGTAAAGGGGGGTCGGATGTACGCAGCCTGACCCCTATGTTTAAAAACATAGTGCGACTGTTTCTGGATGACCCATGAAACAGTCATCCGGAGTTTCTGCAAAATCTCTATCCATCAAACAAAAAGTTTTCGTGGAGAAAAGAAAAAGGAAGATTCCCAAACTTAATATTTGCTGAAACAAATATCATTTTGCATAAGATTCTCAAACCCAACATTCTGGGACAATGAAAGATTTGCAACTGCAACATGATATAAAAAGATTTCCCAACACAAACTTGAGTCTTCAATTTCATAGTGTCTTTGCAATGACACTTACTCAACCCATAATGTACAAAAAGAAAGTGAAGGACAAAAATTCTCTCCCATCAAGTGTCTACATTGCAGCTACATTTCCAGTTAATATACAGTTCCCCAAGTAAACGGGAAGCACATTAAGAATAAAAAACTCACATGTGATGTTTTGAAGAACTCTCGAGACTAGTAAGTCCTGCTTGTCACAGAAACATGCAAATTCACCTGTGTCGTCGGAGAGTTGGGCCATCTTAAGGAGTTGGTTATCTAAATCATGAGAACCAGTAGCTTCCGGAGCCAAGGGAGGGTCTGCACTTTCTGAAGCAGGAGTTCCCGAGTCTCTTTTATCATTTTCTGATGAATCATCAGCATCCTTTCTTCCATCGTTTGGCTCCTTAGAACTTCCACCACTACCATCCTTTGGAACACTGGGGACCAAGTCAGATCGAGCTTCAACACCAACACGTCTCAGGTGCAGCTGTTCAAATGAAAATACAACCAAGTAATTAGTCGCAATATATTGTTCTTTTTCATAAATTACTCATCCTTGAAGAACTATGGGCAGATTAGTAGACCTAAAATCTAAAATGAGAAAAGAAGAAAGATGAACTGAAAGTGATGTTTACAAGTAACAAGAAGTAGGTTAAACCTGAAGATGAAGATTCACTTCATCAGGCCGTGAAAGAAATGGAAAATCACCACCACTTTTCAAGTATGCTCTTCTCGCGCCAGGATACCTTTCACACACTTGATCTTTGAGTGCTTGAGGGGTTGCACAATAGTCGTTTGTCTTCACACAGAAAAAATTACAATAAATAGGAATCAGCCAATCAGATACTTTCTATTTTAGT
Source organism: Solanum clarkiae (assembly GCA_011800125.2). Taxonomy (NCBI): domain Eukaryota; kingdom Viridiplantae; phylum Streptophyta; class Magnoliopsida; order Solanales; family Solanaceae; genus Solanum; species Solanum clarkiae. The sequence continues at coordinate 23,641,416 of JAABOM020000103.1, read as the reverse complement.
GACTTTTGTAAGAAAGAAACTGTCAAAGAGCCAGACTTCCCAATGTCAAAGTTTATACTCAGTGGTCTGTTTTAAAGCAAGAAATGATCATCTTGGTTATCATGACTTTTGAAATAAGCAAGTCACGGGGAAAGTAAAAAAAGACAAGTATCATCCCAAGAGTAACAGAATGCAGTTGTATCCAGTTAACTTGAGTGATTTAATGTCCCAACATTCCAAGAGAGGAAAGATGTAAATAAGCACATGGTGTACTAACAGAGTAACAGTATGATGTAGTTAAAATATATTTGTGTAGCCTCATAGTCAATATGCTTATGAAACCAAATTAATGAGATTGAGGCATGTTGACTAACGCATCCACTGAAATTCAACAAACAAATTTGCAGATTAAATACATACATCCATTAAAGTGATGGAAGAATCTGGAAGAACAAGAGGTCCAACTGATGCAGCATCAGCTGTTAACGTCAATCTGGATGCTAAGTCTTCTCTCGAGAGTGTTTCAACCTGCATCCAAATAGAATTCACGAGTACTGAGAATAAGTGAGTCAACTTTTTCTATAAGCAAATTGTTACAAGAAACATGGTGAATAGCCAATGGTCTAGTTTATTAGTAGAACTGAAAGAAAATGGACAATTTTAGGGGTAACAAAATTAGAGGACTACCTAAAACGAAAAACTAAGACCAGTTACACTTTGAACAGGGTAGAGCAATGAAACATACAACAAATATACAAGAGTAGCATTTTAAGACAAGCATCTCATGGTGAAAAATAGTAGTATATTTTAGGCAGCTTGAGCTAAAAATCCAAGTTCCAGATAATCAAAGAAAGCAAGAATGCTACATGAACCATATCAACTCAGAACATAGCAAAAATGACACCATCTGACAGGATGTAATGGAAAATCTCATCCAATTGATATTCTGGACAAAAAATTAAAAGAGGTAAAAAAAAAGTTTTTGGGAAAAAAGAGAAGGCTACATTGTCTCAAAAGTATTTAACATGCTTCTAGCGCTTCTTTTGATATTGTTTCAAAAAAGAGGAGAAATGGAATACCATACAACTACAATAAACAGCATATATTATAATAAAAAGGTCAATATACTACAAACGGCTGCTTTCTGAAGACATAAATCAAACAATTTGTGGTAAGAATACATAAAATGGCTGTGATATAACAAAAAAATGAGCTTAACATTACCTGAGAAACAACAAAATCTACGGAGTCTGCAATAAAGGGCTCCTGGGGACTATCACGAATTCCACTTAGCACATGCCGTTTCAGTATAAAAGATGGAGCCCAACCAACACTGCAGTAGGAAGCCAACAATAGAAAGAAAAACATCTTTTTAAAATATGAAGAGCTACACACCTAAAATCCTAAAAGCAATGAGATGCAAGAATAATGATGTGGTGCATATACGAAAGATATTAGATCACCTATAGCTTATTAAATAGATGCAGAAGTTGTAATTATTGATGCTGATCAGTCATATATAAGCTATAACAGCAATTTAAGCAGCTCTTATGATATGAAAAATAAATAAAATGAAAACTTACATGGGAGCCCAAGGCATTGAAGCTGAGAAACTAGTGGTTTCCACAAATGTATTTGAAAGTACCAAGGACCTAACACGGCGGGGACGATGCTGAGCAAAAAGTTGTGCTAAGAAGCCTCCAAGGGCTGTTCCATAGAGATGAATCTGCCAGGGGACAAGTTTAATACATCAGTTACTTTATCTTTACAAAATTTATCTCTGCTTTTATTCAGAACAAACCACTGGAAATGCAAGATTCAACACCATGATCAAACCAATACCAAACAAGTGACTGGTCATAAAAAAACAAATTTATCCAAGTCCTTTATATGCACTTCTTTGCATACTCTATCCAAATGCATACACAAATCAAGAAAGTCAATAGGTGCATCTAACTAATTCTAAATTACTTATCTTCTAGATAAATAAGACAAGTCAGATTGCAGACATTACATGATAACATCCATGGAGGCATAACTCCAAAAAAGGATGTGGATTAAGCTTTGTAGGCTAAGGAGATGCAAGGCAAGGTTGATGAACTTCAATGTGAGATCAAGAAAATGTTTATTGCAATGTTATCAAAAGCGAAAAGAACGCAAAAAAGCTCTAATGTCCGTTGGGGCTTTAATTTCAAATGCAAATAAAGCATGAGCTATAATGAAAAAAGGTGCAAATAGAAAAAAAAACACAAATATGCGTGTGTGTGTACACACACATGTTCAGTCCAAGACTAACAAATATAAGCATAAACAACAATTATATGGACAAAGAAATTGCATTTCTTTACAGTTAAGTGAAATACCAATTGTTTAGTGTACCCTTTCCAGGAAATGCTCATTCGCAAGGAAAATTTTATCTTAGAGCTTTCATGATGATACCAAAGCGCACATAAGCAAGGCTAATGTACTCAACTTGTTTTGTTTTTGTGCCTTGCTTTAGGGGTTAAGTCATCTTTGACAACACTGATTTATTTTGAAAAAAGAGCTCGAGACTAGTGAGAAAGATTTGACTAAGTGCTACACTTATTTCATGATCCAAGTCCAAGATGAGGAGGATTGGGGGCCACAATGTAGTCAAATACAAGCCAAAGAGGAGCTCAATATATATGCTTCAGAGAGCTAACATACATGCCTGTTTAGGTGTGTGTTTGACCATGATGGGCATGTGCCATTCCATGTCATGTGCTACTTTTTTCCTTATTTTGTTGGATAGTTTCAGAAAGAAGTATGAAATTATTTTACTTCTTTTCTTGGTCAAAGTTTCCTTAGTTCTTAGAAAGTTTTCACATGTTTTTAAAGTTTACTTAGCCAAAGTCTCCTAATTTCTTTTTCTAGTTAGGTTTTACTTATTTTCTTTTCCTAAAGGACTTCTTATCCAAAGTAGTATTGGATTTGATTTCCTAGCCTTTTTGGGAGGGTGTTGCATGCCCCTAGTCTTTGGAGTCTTCTGAGATAAAAGGTACTATTAAAACTCAAAGGTAAGTTTTCCATAGTGGTGGTTAGACCGACTTTATTGTACGGGATTGAGTGTTGGCCAATTAAAAAATCCTCAAGTCTAAAAGATGCATGTTATAGAGACAAGGGTGTTTAAGTGAATATGTGGTCAAACTAGGAGTGATAGGATTAGAATTGAAGATATTTGAGATAAAGTGAGTATGATCTCCTGGTTAACAAGATGAGAGAAGCAAGACTAAGATGGTTTAGACATGTGACGAGAAATGTCTAGACGCACCACTAAGAAGGTGTAAGAAGCTGGTTATAGAGGGTAGGAGGAGAGGCAGAGATAGGCCAAAGTAGTATTGCGGAAAGGTGATACGACAGGATATGACACAAATTCAATTTACCAAGGGCATAACCCTAGATGAGAGGGTATGGAGGACTCGTATTAGGGTAGAATGGTAGTAGGTAGTGTAGCATTGTCTTGCTTAGAGTGGCTAGTGCTGAGTTGTTTGGATTTGGGTGTGGATGTCCGATATGAGTGTGGATCTAGAGGTCGAATCCTCTAAATTTCAAGATTCGGAGATATGGATCCATATATGGATACGGGTGAAGGGATTCGGCCAAAAATAATTCAAATATCGAAAAACAGAGTTATAAAACCTAAACTAAGAGATTATGTGGAAAATTTGACGAGAAAATATTGATCAAGAGGAGAATCCTGGAAGGAGATAAAAAAGGAAAGAGAGGAGTAGAAAAAATTATATATACAAGGTATTTCATTTTCTTCAATTTTACTTTAGTTTTTGTTTTGATTAAAAAAATTGTCGACTCTGCCCAAAATTTCTCTCTTAAATTTGGTCAAATGGGTATGCATCCCACACCCCTGTCGTGTCGACACACGTGCGGCACCGAAAGTGAAGAGTCCAAATAACTTAGGGCTAGTGTTTGTGATGGTACCAGTTGTATTATTAGAGTTTTGGCTTTTTAGTTAATCATTGTTTATTAATAATAATATACCCTAGTATATCGTTTATGGCATGTCGATTATTATATGATTATATTGTTGTTTTGGTTACTTTTGTACTGTTTCCTATTTTGATTTTTCTTCATTGTCTTCTTCTTTATATTGGGATTGGTTGCACTTGAGCTAACGATCTTTCGGAGACAGGATATGATCGTACTTGATCTCACTGAGGACATGACCTTAGATAGAAAGAAGTGGAGGTCACAAATTAGAGTAGTAGGTTGATGGTATT
>JAABOM020000103.1:23624730-23637081 GCA_011800125.2 Solanum clarkiae | reverse complement strand
GGTAAGGTCTGCGTACATTCTACCCTCCCCAGACCCCACTTGTGGGATTTTACTGGGTATGTTGTTGTTGTTGTTGTCTTCTTCTTTATATTGGGATTGGTTGCACTTGAGCTAACGATCTTTCGGAGACAGCCTCTCTATCTCCATGATGTAGTGGTAAGATCCTCGTACATTCGACCCTCCCTAGACCTTATTTATGGGATTTCATTAGGTTTGTTGTTATATTATCAATTGAATTAATAGGACACGTGAGTGCTCTTGGATTTATTCTCCAACCTTCAAGAATCAACTTAAAGGTGGTAAGTTTAATTCCTTCTTAAAATTTAGGTTACTTTTAGGTATTCAAGAAAGGTGACAAGTCTTTGTCTAATGTTGTTTTCTTTACTCTTAAGGGGGGTGCACTCCATTACTTACTTTCTTGATTAATTCTCTATCAAAGGTGATTAGTTCTGTTAGGTTAATTGTTGTTGTTAGGAATAAATTTATGACTTAAAGCATATGCTAAAATTCTAGATTTATTGAATTTATTTATCCGCATTGTATTTAAGAACTCATTCTTAAATCCGTCTATCTTTATTTTTCTATTATTATTGTTTCTTACTTTTATTGCTTTTACCTTGGATCCCTAATGTGCTTGGTATCACTACATGCTTAGTCTTATGTTGTAGGGTGCACAAACCAAACCGAAAATTAAGATTGAAATAACAAAGTCCGAACAAGTATATAGTTGATTTATTACACATATATTGATTTACTAAAACTTGATCCCTAAAGTGAAATTACTACTACACAATATTGATTTATTAAAACTCTATTTTTAACTCCAGAAGTTAAGATTGAAATAGCATTCATGTGACAAAAAACCAAGAGAACTGATATAGATGGTTTGGTTTTGATAAAAACTGAACCAAACCGCCCCACATACACCCATTGTAGCCATCAAGCAAGCACTGACATAAAGGGAACATACATGATGAACATCAATAGCATCTAGAAACTTCTCAAATGCTTGAATCCACTCATGGTTGTTCCATACACGCGGAATATCAACGGAAATTACACGGTAACCCTGAGAAAGTAAAACCAGAAAATGTTAGCTTCCGTCTTGGGGATTGTCTTGTAGAAAAAATATCCAGTAGCTATATATCATGGGAAGAGACATATCTGCATATATTGTGACATGCAAAGAGAACTTTTCAGCCCCTATTTATGAAAATTGTCTTTAGTTTAAATCCTGAAAATTATGTTGCAAAAAGTTCTAACGTCATTTAGAAAATTGGAAATTCTATTTTGCTTTATGTCATTGCTTAACATGATATTTGACCATGTAGTAGAGAGGGCAAGCCAATAGGACGAGAATTATCAATTTTCCAAGATTCAGTGCAGTCCAGTGCTTTCTCAGATCTTAATTTGACCAGAAAAATCATTAAAGGAGAACTTCTGTTACATTCATACATTGCAGTAGTTATCACCTATAACTACTTGATGCATCACCGAGCTTTTATTGGAACATATTTCCCTATTCTTATCAAAGACACTTCCATTGAGATATAAATTTTCATTTGCTGTTGAACACTTCTCACGTAGAGCCGAGAGATCAATCAAATAATTGATGTATTGACAGTTCCTCTGTTGTTAAATCTACATCCCAATTTGGAAACTCATATTTAAGTAAGATTTAATTAAAAAAAGGAGAGAGTAAAAAAAAACAAATTCATTCTCAGGTGATACCTTCAAGTAATGATCCCTATCATAGATATCATCAGTATTTTCCTTCCATCTGCTTGATGATAGATTGTGAATTAAGTTTTAGGCACTACTAAAGTGCCTATTTTGCTCTAGTCTATGTTGCTCAAACTCTTCAAAAATATTACGGGATGCATGTCGCATCCTCTGAAAGAAGTGCATTTTTAGAGGATCTAACAGGTGCAACAACAATTTTTAGAGAGTCCGAGCAACATAGGTTCTGACACAATTCTAATCATTTGGCGACTCTTATCGGTGCCTTTAACTAATTTTGGAAGTTACCACAGTAAGTAAGACGGGGAAGACATAATGGATGCAAGTTTAAATATATATTTATGAATGGATGAAGTGATTACAATCACATATATGACCTGTTCTTCACTGTCATTATCAATCTCAAAGCAGATACACAAAAATTCAGCCATAACTAGACAAAGCAAGCAAATAATCAAGAGCTTTCCTCACTACCTTCATAGATAATGACATTATCTGTTTGTAATATACATCAGCGGTTCCGGCTATGCCAGGGAGACAAATAAGTGGTGGAACTACTTTCGGGCCAAAATCATAGTATCGCCACTGCTTTGATCCTATCTGCACAACAGATCGGAGTGTTAAGGATAATAGCACATCTAACAAGGAGGCAAAGAGTCCATACATACATCTCTATTACCTAAATTAAAAATGTCAGTCACCAAAATAGATTAATTTGTTTGTGAATGAGATTCACATTCAAAACTAGATGTCATTGAGCTCAAGGAACACAGAATCATATTTTCACTAGTTGAAACAAGCAGCAAAGTCAAATGCATAAAAGTGAACACAATCTTTATAACAATTGCCAGGTCCTTACAAAAAAGAAAGTAGCCCTTTCTTCATCTAGAAAAGGAAAGTAGTCTTTTCAACTAGCAAGGCATAAGCATAAAGAGTAGAGTGAAGTCCAGGACCCAAATGTTTAGGAAAAAAAATCTAAATATAAAAACATAGATTCCCATTCCATTGTTATTAGTACCAGAAGTTTTTCGGCTTTGATGGAGAACACATCCACACTCCAACATTATTCATATACAAACTAATCAGACCAACGACACGATAACAACATTTGCAAGAATTCCAGAAAAGTGCAGATTTTATTGAGAGGAACTAAATGGAAACTCACATATGTCAAAAGAGAACTTGATAAAGTTAGCACTACAATTACCAAAACATTAATTCAAGACAAAGTCGTTCCATAGTTAAAAATGATAACCTTAAGCAACTTGAAGCAATTCAGTTGATCTTTCAGGAGCAAAAACTCAGTCCTTTATCAGTAATCACAACGAACACACCTGATGTTTCCTATAAACAACAGATATCATACTAATTTACATGTGATACTCATTTGCCACAAGCAAAACAGGAAAACACACATGACAGATCATCATCACAAACAAACTCAGAACTATCACCAATTGAGCAAATCACTACATGATCATATAATCAGATTCAATTCAAGAAAACAAGCAAAACACAATCAAATAGGAAAAAGAGAGATACACAGTTGAGATAAAGCAAAATCAAAGAAACCCCAAATCAGGAAAAATCGAAAAACTGATGGAATCATCACTTACAGGGATCTTGTGAAGAGGAACTTGAGACTTGAAGTAGATGTAATCACCAGGCGCCGAAAAGACGCCTCCTTTCATAGCTGATTTTATTCACCTTTCACTGTATACACACACCCATCAAAGTTCTATAAGACAAAAGTCATCTTCCACAGAGAGGTGGCATTTTGGGTTTTTGAATTTCTTCCAAAAATCAGACAGAGAGGCGTAATGAGGTGTGTTATGTGAAATGGTCATTATAACAATAATGAAACACAAACACGTGGATGGGTCCCGCTTACTCATCTTATGTGCTTTTAGCCGTACGATTAGAGTCCTTTTTTTATATCTAAACATAGCTGATTTTAATAAGTAAACAATACTGTATTGAAACTAATGTAAAAAATATATTAAAAGATATTGCTAATTAATTGATCTATATAAAATTATTGCAAATATTTATTTGGCAAAAGGATGTGAAGATATATGATTTATCTATATGATGTTTAAAATATTCTAATATCTTGTTTATGAATTATGATTTGCTCATTTAGTAAAATTATAATTCTAAAATTAATTTTCATAAGCTGTGGGGTCTTCAAATTTATAAGAAGAAAATACACAAACAGTCAACTACGAATCAATTTGATATGGAATTTCATATTCCTTCCGTTCACTTTTATTTCGTTACTATTTCATTTATCGAAATCAAATTGTATGAACTTTGACCAATATTTTAAGATGTATTTTTTATCATATTAATATGAGAAGAATTGTAACTTATATCAATTTTTGTAAAGTTTTCAATCATCTAAATTCTAGATTTCAAATATGAAATTTAACCACTTCAAATTAGCTTTGAATCAAGTTGATCTCGCAAAAGAAAATAGTGACGAGTAAAAACAAATAGAAGGAATATCTAATGTCCAAACGATTAGTTAATTTTGTCAATGATTATTTTCCCTTGTAATAAATTACTTTTTGCCATTAAGTTAATTTTGTCAATGATTATTTTCCTTTGTAATAAATTACTTTTTGCCATTATTTTATATCTTATAATATTTCATTTTTTAAGTTATGAAATGTGGTACATTTTTTGCTCTTGCTTTTTGGGAGGTGAAAAAATGGTTTTGGATTTTAGTTTCCAATGATTTCCTTCGTAGTGAAAGTTATAATATTGTTATATACTATATTAAAAATAACGTAAATATACAAAGTGAGATATAAAAGGTATTTAAAAGAATCTTCTTAACATTTGTTCCTGTTATTATGGGATAAGTTATCCCGGGATTAAGTATACCACCCAAAAGGATGGATAACTTATTCCGATTCTATTTATTAGTCTCAAGATAAGTTATCCCAAATTTTCCAACCAAACAACAATTTAAGAATCACTATACTTTTATTCTGGGAAAAATTACACTTATCTTTCACAACAAACGACCCCTAAATTTTAAAGAAATCAAGACAATTGGTTTAGGAATAGAAGATGGAGTAAAAGACTCAAAATTACTAAATTAGCATTTTAACCAAGTTTAATTAGGCAATAATAACGTTTCACTTTCACAGTTTCACCTCAATTGATAATTCCAGATGACAATGAAACTTTAAAATATGCAATAACTGACATTTACAACTGAAAATCTGGCGATAAGTTGACAAACATGTGAACATCAAATCCACTGATGTGTTAGCTCAAGCACAACTCCAAAGCCAACTCATGCCATGAGATAATCCGCCCAAAACTATATAAGAGGACAACAACTCAGTCTCTCGAGCCGCGACTAATGTGAAACAAACCAACAGTTCCTATGCAAAAAGACAATTTTTCTCTCTTTGCATAAACAAACATAGAGTTGATCGGATTCATCTGCAACCTTTGTCTGAACAAACAACTCGAAAAAGGTGAAGTATAGCTATCATACTTAAAGCAGCACCCAAAACATACATCATGACTTCAGGTAGCCACATCTTAATGATGTCGTTCCCAAGCTAAAAATAGTTATACCAGAAAATGATGAAGTCAAACGTTCGTGTACCACATCAAGTGAGTCCCTCATTACCCTTTGCAGCACCCCACCCCAAGTCACCGGAGGGAAAGAGCAGACGGACAATTCAGTATAAGATTAGGTTGTGTACGCAGACCTTACCCCTACCTCTTGAGACAGTGAAGTTGTTTATGAAAGACCTTCATCTCAAGTAACTCATAACAAGACAGTATAAAAAAAGGCAATACAAAGAGGTAGACAAGGCATAACAAACCATATAGAGCAGAACAATGTAAAGGAAAATACCATTTAAAGCCAGCTCAAAATAAAATTTCTCGAGACAGATAAAGATTACGTCCTAAACTAGTACAAGGATCGGGAAATGTACTTTCAATAATTGGCCACAAGACCAGATTGTACATCTAGCAGCCCTGGCCCTGTTCCACCAAAATAATTTTGTTCTTTAGAAACAAAATTCCACGATTAGTGTCAGGTACAGCACCTTCTTTGATGGTGACAAAACCAAATAAACAATGCCCATAGCTATCAAGGCATGTAAACACATGAATGGACCTAAAGACTACAACTTCCGTTGCTTTCTATCATGAGAAAGAAAATTAGCAAACAAAACAAAAGAGCTTGATGCTACCATCTATAAAGACAGATCTTTCACTAAGATGCATACAAAATTCTTTTTCCTTGGGGAAAAAAAAGTCTTAACAAGCTCATGAATCCCAAATATGACTGAAAATTGCACAGTAATACACGATTTCTGGTGAAATTAACAATATTTACCATACAAAATGCTTGTTCTTTTATTCTAGAAAAAGCTAAATTTCCAAGTTACACTATCTAGAGCAATGAGCATGACAAATCTTAATTACTCTAACTGAGTCGAAGGGGAAGGTACAACTACTAAAAAAGCAAGGATGTAGAAAATGATATCAAGGCATCCTAGCAAGTAGCAAGTAAATGAAGATATCCAACAAGTCAACTTGACTGGAAAAATGAAAAGTTATCAACTCCCTGGCTACATTAAAATTTCATCACAGAGACACTGACTGTTTGATAACTTATGAAACTGTTTGATAGCTTATCAACTCCCTGGCTACATTAAAATTTCATCATTCTTGAAGTTGAGTATTTGTAACCTGATTGAGGACGAATAAAACTGAATTTAGAGGGAAACATATATGTTTCTTTATAGCAATACTGACAAATCAAATAAACCAGTGCTTAATCCACAGTATTATGAGTATGGTGATTAATGAGACATGAAACCACCATAAGAGAGTCAATAGATCAAACATGCTTTAGTAGTACCAGTAGAATGTACAATGATCACCTACAAATAGAATACCTAAAACAATGTGGCAAATCAATGAAGAGGCATCATCAACACCCACGAAACATTAGAGAGAAACAAGGCAACACCAAGTATAAGAATTTCACCATGCACTCTTCTTCTTCTTCGATCCGTAGTAGTTAACATACCACTTCACAAACTTCTTTAACCCCATTTCCAAGTCAGTAGTAGGCTTATATCCCAACTCAGTATGTGCCAAAGTAATATTAGCATGCGTAAATGGCACATCCCCATTCCTCGGCATTTGGATAACCTTCTTCTTTGCCTTCACCTTCAACAACTTCTCCAAAATACTAACAAGTCTCCCAACAGGCACCGGCTTTGTGTTACCTAAATTATAAATCCTCAATTGGGCGGCACCCTTCTTCTTTCCCCCACTCCCTGTACTCTTTTTTGCTGTATCCAGTGCTGCCAAACAACCCTTTACCACATCATCAACATAAGTAAAATCCCTAGCAACACTACCATGATCAGATGTCTCAAAAATCTTGATTTCCTTCCCTCTCAAAATATCTTTTGTAAAGAAAAAATAAGCCATATCTGGCCTTCCCCATGGCCCATAAACGGTGAAAAACCGCAATCCAGTGATCGAAAGACCGTATATATGATTATATGTATGAGCAATTTCTTCACCAGCCTTTTTAGTGGCTGCATACAAACTTGCAGGCTGATCAGTTCTATCTTTTTCTGAAAAGGGTACTTTAGAATTCAATCCATAAACAGAACTTGATGAAGCCCAAACAATACTAGGTTGTGGATTAGCCATTTTACATGCTTCAAGCAAACTAACAAAACCAGCAATGTTACTATGAACATAAGAACCTGGATTCTGCATTGCATATCTAACTCCAGCTTGAGCTGCCATATGCATGACATGTGTAAAAGCAACAGCATCAAACAGCTTCCTCAACAAAACAGCATCATTAATATCACCCTCAACGACCATAATCCCAGAACGTTCAAGAAGGCCCTGACGGGCTTTTTTCAGCCCGACATCATAGTACTGATTAAAATTATCCAGCCCCAAAACGCCGTCACCACGGCGTTTCAGGGCTAGTGACACATGTGTCCCCACAAACCCGGCAGCACCAGTGACTAGAACGGTAAAGCCCATCTTAGACCTGGGTCGGGCCGAGGCCCGAACCCGACGCTCCCAGTTCGGGCCGAGTGATAGAGGTGGTGAAACAGAGTTTTTCAGACTCCGGCGGCCGTTTCCGGCGGTGGGGTTTGTATACGACGAGAAAAAGATGAACAAAAAGATGAAAAAGATGAAAAGGAAGGACCAAAGAGTAAACCTGGGAAACAAAGTGGGGTGAAAACGGAGACGATAAAGACTGTAGGGTGAAGATTTATCAGGCTTAAACTTTCCTGGGGTAGAAGGAATGGCATCCAAATGCGTAAGAATGGGCTTCAATTGACTCATTTTTTCTTCACTATGATCAAAATTCAACAGTCAACAAGTCTAGAAAATCTTACATAGATGAAAAAACACAAAAAGATTGAAACATTTTGAGTTTTTCTCGACTGATTCAGCTTTAAAACTTCAATTGAAACTCAAAAATATTTGATTTCTTGAAAAAGAGAGTCCGATGGGGAGAAGAGGTTTAGTGGCGATGGGGTTCCCGGGCAGTCGTGGTGATGTAATGTTATTGGAGAAGTAAAAAGGCAACATAATAATACTCCCTCCTTACCATTTTATTAGCGTTCTGACTTAACATTATATTTAAGGAAATAATATCTCTTTCGTCTCATTTTATATTATATTTTCCTTTATTGGATACAATATTCAAAAAAAATTTGATATTGTCTAAAACTATTCTTAGATAGAATCATTTAATTAAGAGTAAAAAAAATATTAAAAGTAAATTATAGAAAATATTATAGATAAATTATTTTCTCCTGCCGAACTAAGTACGAACGGATCAATATAATTTTTCAAAAAAGTTGACACAAAACTCCGGGCAGCATCAAAAACTATGGGTTGACACCCATGAAAAAATTATAGAAATTATCTGTTTCTGTTACTTTATCGATAAAATTCTATCAGATATCCTATGACGTCGTCGAGCAACCTGGGGTTCTTTTTTGTCAGACTTGCTATGGACGGGTTGGTGTAATTTTTTTGAAAAATTGGCCCCGAGTCCCGGACAATGCTAAAAATCGTGGGTTACCCACAAAAAACTGCTGAAATAGGATTTTTCCTATTGTTTAGCCCATAAAATCTTACTAGGCGTCCTGCGGTGTCGTCGGACTACTGAGGCTCTTATCGAGCTCATTACGAAATTAGAATAAAGTTACATTCTTTTTTAAATGAACCAAAATGAAAAGGATATCACCTGCTGTGAGACCAAAGGAGTAAAATAATTTAATAAAAATAATTTTTTTAAAATATTATAATTTATGTATTTTCCTTAAAAAGATTGTAGAATGTGAACACTTTATTGGGATTGCGTGTAAAATTTTCATTTGTTTCAATGAACTTTTATGGTAGTATCTTTAACGGGTCTCTCCTTTTTATTGACTTCTTCATATGGAAAAAATATAATTATAATAACTTGTGGACGTTGTAATCTTATTTGTTGCTTAATTTTTTTCCCATTAATTTAGGAAATAAAATAGCAAGCAATATCTTCATAAATCTTTGCAAGGTTTTCTAAAAAAGATATCTTGGTTTTAAAACATTGGATTCTTTTTTTCCAAAAAAAATTTTAATTGAAAAGTGTCTCCAAACTTCAAAAGAAAAATTCTTCCACAAAAAGCATGAGGAATTTAAAATTAGTGTGTGTAAATACACTGCACTCACATTAAAAAATACTCCCTCCGTTTCATATTAAGTGAATTGTATGAGAAATAAATAATGTATTAAATGAATGTGTGGAGTTTGAAAAGGGTAAAAATGGAAAAACATGACTAAATTTTGTCTTTGTTTCTTTTTCTTAATATGTGTGAAATGACCCATCAATTCACTTAATATAAAACAGAGGGAGTAGTGTGCAACTACTCTGCACTTATTTAAAAAAAAATTGGATGTGTTTTCAACCAAAAAAAAAATTTTTTTTTTCAAAAAAAGACAATGGATGTACAGTTACAATTAGTATATATAATATGTCTATTTACTTAAACAAAAAATTGAATTTTTTATTTCATACGTAACTGATCTTCATTTTTATATATAAGATATTTTTCAAATGATTATTTTTATTTAATCTATCGATGGCTATAAAAGATTATAATATTCAAACACATTTACATCAACTTTTTCCAGTAAACAATTCGAATGATTTTCCAAAGTAGCTAAATTTTTTGGTTTGATTTTTTTCAAGGAAACTTATATAGATAAACTAGATTAAAAAATATTTATTATTTATAGTAATAAAAAATTATTTTTGCTAACATATATTATATTTATAATGAATGCATGATGCATTTTTAATACAAATGCAGATTTATCATAATATTATTATAAATTATTTATAAATAAAAAGTAACGCAAAAATAATAATTATTTATTAAAACAGATTTACTTAAGTAATTTTTCCTTTTTTTTTTAATATCCTTCTTTTGATAAATTAAGGCTGCCTATGGAGCTACCAAAGAAATCGACGTAGAAATAGTAGCTAATAAAGGTTTCCTTAATTGTGTTAGCAATATAAGAACTTTAATGATAATTATGAGTTAAAAATCTCTTGGATTAAATGCTAAGTCATGTGTAAAATAAAAGTGAATATGTTTTATAGAATCGTGGTTTTTATTAATCTATCAAAGATGTTGATTTTGCTAACGTATACAATATAATTGTGCGTTAAATGCATCATAAGTGTTCTTTTTACAAGTGATATTAATATACGTATTCACGCAATACATATATTATCATAAATTTGAAATGATATGATTTGTCTAAACACATTCAATTATGTTGCGTTAATCAAAATTTAAGCGTCATCTTATTTTTCATTACAATGTATGTACTCAATAATAAAATATTTAAATAACATAAATTTCAATTCAATTAGTAACTCAAATTGACGATAAATGATAATGACTTTGTGAATACAGAAAGTTTTAGTCACTTAAGTTACTTATAACAAATAAAATCTTCATAAGTTGGCCAAAAAAAGATGTTAGATACACGATTAATGAAGCTTTATTTCCATTTTCAAGCTTTAAATCCCAAAATTGTAAGAAAAATATGAATAAAAAACGTACAAATTTGCACAAAAATCAATAAACATATGCATGGACTTTTTATTAACACTAATTACCAGCCTAATTAGTTAAAGAAGTTTCATATTGTTGTGTTATGTAATATTTAAATCGAGATTCTTTCAAAAATAACTTCTTAATCTCCGAAAGATAAGCATAAAATCTCTGTACATTTTTTTCTCTCCACAATTCACTTACAAATTAATGAATTTATTGTTACTGTAGAATTATGATCAAGTAATTAAAATTCTTAATTTGCGAAAAATGAGCCGATAAAAAAAACAATGTATTTTGAGTATTGTCTTACTCAATTTTTTAGTTTTAAATATTTTTAAGAAATAAATGGAGGGAGACCCTCTTTTTTTTCAATAGTGAAAATTCTTAAAAAACAGAGACACATTTTTTTATTTTTTATTTTTTGCAATTAAAGGTTTAATTTGTCTATATAGAAAAAACCAAATTTCCCTAATAAAATGGATTCTTTTTCCTTGAACATGCAACAGAAAAGAAAAAGTCAAATAAAGCCAGTTTTGTATGTAAGCCACCAATTCCCTTTTTCATTATCAAACAAAAATACAGTTATGAATGAAATATATATATAGGTCTAATACACCCAAAAATTATTAATCTAGAAATTTATAAACACACAATATTGATTAAATGAGTAAGACAGATGGCTTTACTTTTAAAAAAAAGAGTTATGATCAAGATTTAATTTGATATGGTATTAAAATTGGATCCGATGTGAATTAATTATGATGAGTGAAAATATTTTTTGATCAGTAGTGTAGATATATAGACCAGTCGGATACACTTTCTTGAATATATTATATAAAGAGAAAATTGTACAAAATATATCGGTCATAAATTATTTTTCACGCGTGTATATCAAATCTTGAACATCCTTAATAAAATTTTTAACTTCGTCATTATTTTTGGTCTATAAATATCACACTCTGAACCATCTCCACCATCAATATATGTAGTAAAATTTCAGAAATAAAATATATCACACACCAAACTAAATAATAAAATTCTAAACCAAAATATTTATTTGTACATTAGAATATAAGTCTGAAACGTAATTGTTCATGAGAAGAATATTCTTTTATAGAATATGCAAAATACATGTGAAAAAAGTAGTTAGATTTGAAAACTCGTTTTTTTAAAAAAAAAAAAAAAATTTATTTCTAGTAGTTTGTTGGATCTAAAAGCAAAAGTAATGCTTTTTTTTTTTCTAGAATAAATTGAGATATCAGTTTAATGGTAGTATCATACCCTTTCCATTTTTCTTTTAATCGGTACAGTGTTCATATTAATCTTTTCATATGCTATTCACTTTTTATTTACTATGCTATTCACTTACGGTCTTTTTGATCATACTTAGATATCTCTGCTTATGGGTTTTGAGCTGAGGGTTTTAGGAAACAGCCTCTCTACCTCTATGAGGTAGTGGTAAGGTCTG
>JAABOM020000103.1:23565524-23592201 GCA_011800125.2 Solanum clarkiae | reverse complement strand
CACCTTTTTGAAAGGTTTGCACCTTTCTGAAAGGTTTGCACCTTTTCATGACATTGAAGGGAAATTTAAATTAATCCAGAAAAGAAAGCGGATTCCGGCTTTTCATCCCACCATTTCCCATTCACCAATATCAAAACCCAACATAAATATCTCTTATTCCTAATTATAATATCTCTGAAAATATGCTACATTAGTCCCTGATATCTCCTACAGCTGGAAAGTGATTGACACCGCACTTGCACAAACATTTAGAGCTATTACGTTGATATGTCCAACAATTAGAATCTGTACATGTTAACATATAGGAGTATTTGATGTTCATTAATTTGTACCATTGAACTGTCAGGAGAGCTGCAAGACATAGCTCATTTTAGAGGCGCTGAAGCCATGTTTTGTGGGACGATAATTTGATTGTTGAAGTGATTCACACTGCTTTTAACCTCAAACATGAAATTGCTTAATTTTTTTTTTTGCTCAAATCTCCTTACCTAAGCAAGTTATACTTCTTGTTTGATGCAATAAAGAAACTAGCTAGTCAGTGATCCCAAAGAGTCATGCTCTTGATCGAAGTTCACAGACTTTAATACTAGAACACTACCAAATTGTTCATCAACTATCCTATTGAAGCAAATATTGTCAAGAGATGGATAATTTTTACGTGTTATATGAGCACTTAATATAAGTGATTAGGGCTGACTATGACTTTGACAAAGCTCAGGCCCTTCATAAGGTTTTGAATTTACGAGATGAATTGAAACTAAATTTTATCTTACAAACAGGACCCACATCTCTTTATGTGTCATGATTCTGGAATAAACCTACTTAACTAGTGGTAATTCAGGTACACTGAATGTTGGTTTTATATTCTTGATGTGTACGAACTGTATTGAAACCTTTGAATCAATTTCAGAAGGATCCCATTATGATGGAGCACTTCTCCATAACTCATCATACAAAAGACAGAATCATAATACAGAAAATGACTCTTTACAGACACATTTTTATCATAACTCATCATATAAAAGACAGAATCATAATGCAGAACACGACTCTCTACAGATACATTTTTATCTCACTCATAGAGTGTAGGATTGGATAATCTTGGAGTAGGTACAGCCACCAGAGGCATTTTCTTCTTCAAAACAATCCCAAACTTCTCTGTGAGGTCTAGTGTCTCTCCTTCAGGCATTTTCCAGTCGAAAGAATGAACAAGCGAAGCTAATGCATAGATAAATGTCCTCTCTGCCATGGATATCCCCACACACATTCTCCTGCCAGAACCAAATGGTAAATAGTTGAAATCATTTCCACTATAATCCCATTTAT
Organism: Solanum clarkiae; assembly: GCA_011800125.2. Classification (NCBI taxonomy): domain Eukaryota; kingdom Viridiplantae; phylum Streptophyta; class Magnoliopsida; order Solanales; family Solanaceae; genus Solanum; species Solanum clarkiae. The sequence continues at coordinate 23,590,875 of JAABOM020000103.1, read as the reverse complement.
TGTCCAAAAATCTCTCTGGACGGAACTCTGCTGGATCTTTCCAGATAGAAGGATCTCTGTGTATAGCCCATACATTTATGAAAACACGAGATCCTTTAGGAACAGTGTATCCACCAACAGTGACGGTCTCACTAGGACAATGAGGAACCAATAGCGGGACGGCTGGATGCAAACGCAAGGCTTCTTTCATAACTGCATAGAAATATGGTAAGTGTTGAATATGAGACTCTTCCACTATGGTATCTTTTCCCACAACTGTATCTACTTCTTGTTGTAACTTCCTCAAGACGTCTGGTTTGTTCAGAATTTCAGCCATGGCAAACTCAACCGTGTTTGAGGTTGTATCAATTCCACCGGTAACCATATCCTGTCCATAGTATTTGTGATGTTATTATCTTGTGACTCAATTTTTTAATTGTAGTATATTAGAATTCAGCTCAAGGTTCACAGTTAAGTCTTCACATTTAATGAGTTTTAAGTTTTATTAGCATCTGATCCTCTTATTATGACTAATTTGGCTATTCGAAGTAAAAGTCAGACTTTGTAACCATTACGACATGTACTGAAAGTGAATTTACCTAGCAGAAAAATGCAACCAACAGCACAGGAATGAATTTATGAATCTGATTCTTCTGAAATTTAGTTCCCATGTCCACAATAATTCTTCAATTAATTTGCAATCCCACTATCTAATTCATTTGATTTTGATCCTTTTAATATAAAAAAGAAAAGATCTGACATCCCGATCATTATAAACTAATAACTAATCCATATAGATAAAGTATCAATGGTTGAAGACAAATGCAATCTTGGATACTCAATAATAATGCAGTGATGAACACAATTGATTTCTTTTTGGTTCGTTTGAAGAAAAAAACATTTAGAAGGAAAAACCAAAATCCACGTCTAATGGAATTGACAAATAAAATGCACGACTGATACAACATACCATAAGTAATGCTTTGATTTCCGTCATGGTCAGAGGCATTTTGGCATCTGCTTCATCCTTCAACTTCAGTAAAACTTGCAAAAAATCCTTGCTTTCTTTGCCAACACCAGTTCCCATCTCAGCATTTATATCCATTATCTGTCTTTGATCAATAATGCTCTCAAATATCTTATCAAGTCTCTTTACCAACACTTTCATCCTCTTTGTCACACCCTGCAAATCGAAACAGGCCAAGCCTGGATAAAAATCGGAAACATTTGGAGTACCTATTAACTCAGTTATCCCACGGACAACATGCCTAAACTCAGTTCCAAGTGTAGCTCTTTCCTCACCCTTCACTGTGCCACCCCATAACATGCTTGTCATCACATTAAGTATAGTAAAAAACATCTGTTCACCTATATTCACAGGTGATCCTGCCTGGTTATAAAAGTAATTGATCGATTGTCTAAGCTCCCTTCTCCTTAGTGCATAAACAGAATCTACAGTAGAACCATTAAGGATGTGGCGAACACAAACCTTCCTCAACAAGCGCCATTTCGGTCCATAAGGATTCCAAACTATGTCATTGCCACCATATGAAAATTCTCTTCCAGCAGCAGGCACATCTCTGTTAGCAAAAATGATATCTTGATCCTTAAGGACCTCGCGAGCTAAGGCAGGGGAAGTAATAATAATCCCAACTTTCTTACCAAGCCAGAGCCTACAAATGGGGCCATATGTTTTTGAAAGAGATAGAAAATAGGTGTGAAGTTCAGGATCAAGAGATAGGAGATTACCTATCAAGGGATAAGCTTTAGGCCCTGGCGGCAGTCCCTTGTTTGAGTTACTGATGAAAAACCAAAGAAACCATAGTAGAGCTACAATACCAAGAAAATAGGAGAAGAATATCTCAATATTGGGTTCTTGGAGGGGCCATGGGAAAGAGTCAAACAGGTGTTTGAGAGACATTATTTGAGAGGATGGAAAATGGGAGAAGCAATGTGGTGGAAAACCTGAAGCCTTTGCATTATTTAAAAGACATGTTTAATTTGATGAAGGAATGAAGACAAAAGTAAGTAGGCAGACACCTCGCACTAACTCAATCATTCAATGGAAATCAATATTTAACATGTATCAGACGTCATGATCAGTATATAAAATGTTGAATGTTGATGGACAGAATTTTTATTGAACCGGCTTGGGAAATTCTATAACAGTGGAGCCTCCAATTATAATAGTGGAATCTTGAGTTAGCTTGTTTGGCTAAGTTTATGACAAGTCAAAAGCTTTTAGGAGTATTATTTTTTCTAAGTTAATTTAGAGAATTGAGGTGGCTAGCTATTTGAAAAAGAAATTATAAGGAGTAACAATCTCAATTTCACGATAGAAATATGAAGTATTATAATCACTAAACTCAAAGTTACAATTGAAAATGAAACTAATAAAAACTTGCAAAACAACAACGGAATAATAAAGGGTAGATTGAAGAAGATAAGTTGAAGGAGATGAGAAGATTAGACTCTAGAAAAGGAGATGAGAGGACTAGACATTTTCTCAACAATTTGCATAATCCTTCATTCTAAACCAACGTGCCTTTTTTAACTAGTTAGTAATTGGGCCTGGATCCCAAATTAACCTTTGTGAAGGCCTTTTGATCCCACTACTTCTTCTTGGTCCAATAATCGGGCCGTTGACATTCATATTCTTATTGAGTTGGGGTAGGTTCATAATATAAGGCGTATTGCAAGCCTTGTCGATGTCATTCGATTAATCAGAGAACAAGTTGTAGAGACTACATCAATCCAAAATTATTTAGGAACTTTCATTTGGAACAAAAGTGCTTGGGCTGTCCCAAGTAGATTCCTATTCTTCCTCTCAACAACTCCATTTTAAGGCGTATCAACACATGATGACTATGGAGAATACTGAGTTGTCTCATGTAGGATTAAAATTGTGAAAGAAAATAATTAACACTTTCTCTTACTTTTTAATATTGTAGGAAAATCTTGAGAAGAGTTGGAAGAATCTAGAACCATGTAGTTATGTTTTGGAAAGTCTTAGAAGACTCTAGGTATGTAGAATATTCTAGAGAGAAAGACTAATGTATAATTATTGAGGGACTTATAGAATAAATATTATTTACACTTAAGTCCCTAGAGAGTAATATAAATAGAGGAGACACTTCATTTGTAAGGCATCGAGAAATCATCTAAGAAATTGTAAAATATTTAAAAATAAAGGTTTGTTTGCTTAGCTTTGCCCTCATTAATAAAACACTCTTACCCACTCATACTCAACAGAACAACTCTGACATGTATTTTTTTGCATTATCTTGCATTATCGCTCCTTAAAATACGCACCGAAACATTGAATTGAGTTTTGACTTTCAGCACAAAAGGTATAAAAGTGAGTAAACACTTCAGAGCGACTTTTCATAAAATAAATCTAAGTCATCCAAGAGAAATCATCACAAAAGTGACATACACATTTTGCTTACTATTTAGTTCTTGCCAGGGCCATGGGTAAGAATCAAACGAAGGTTTGAAGAATTCGAGTGACATGATTTCAGGCTAAGAGGAAGACGGGAAATGGTAGAACCAATGTGGTGGGAAGCCATTTTCCACCTCATATGGCAAGATGACATTTATATTTAGTAAGTCAAAGGCCCTTGTTGGGTGGCACTTATTACTCTTTAGCTTTTGATTGGTATATATTGAGCACACATATGCTCTCTTAACTACTTTTCAGGATATTATAGATTTTAGAAATAATTTCACACCTTGCTCCAGGTTTTGCTTAGTAAATTTCCCATGTGGTTTAAATATTATTCTCTCCATATATAGTTCATCAATCAAAAGATAAGAAGCATAATATCTACAATAAAGTAATATATATACAATTATTTCAAATTCGATTTAGTATACAATATCAAAGTAGTCTGGAAATTAGCCATTTCACATGGAATAGTGGAACTTGAGTTGTTCATATGACCATTGTCTGGATTGAACAACATCAATATCTTACTCATAGAGTGTTGGATTGGACAATCTTGGAGTAGGGATAGCTACCAGAGGTATTTTCTTCTTCAAAATAATACCAAACTTCTCTGTAAGGTCTAATGTCTCTCCTTCAGGCATTTTCCAGTCGAAAGAATGAATGAGCGAAGCCAGTGAATATATAAACGTCCTCTCTGCCATGGATATCCCAGCACACATTCTTCTGCCAGAACTAAATGGTAAATAGTTGAAATCGTTTCCACTATAATCCCATTTATTGTCCAAAAATCTCTCTGGACGGAACTCTGCTGGATCTTTCCAGATAGAAGGATCTCTATGTATAGCCCATACGTTTATGAAAACACAAGATCCTTTAGGAACAGTGTATCCTCCAACAGTGACTGTCTCACTAGGACAATGAGGAACCAAGAGTGGGATGGCTGGATGCAAACGCAAGGCTTCTTTCATAACTGCATAGAAATATGGTAAGTATTGAATATGAGACTCTTCCACTATGTTATCTTTTCCCACAACTGTATCTACTTCTTGTTGTAATTTCCTCAAGACGTCTGGTTTGTTCAGGACTTCAGCCATGGCAAACTCAATCGTGTTGGAAGTTGTATCAGTTCCACCGGTAACCATATCCTGTCCAGAGTTTCTGTGAAGTTATTATCTTGTACACCAACTTTTTAATTGTTGAACTGTATATACGAGTTCAGTTCAAGGTTCACAGTCTTGATTCACAGTTAAGTCTTCACATATTATCTGATTCTTTTATTAATTTACATTCCCACTATCTATATCATTTGACTTTGATCCTTCTGATATAAAAAAGAAAACATCTGCCATCCTGATCAGTGTAAGCTAATAACTAATCCATATAGATAAGGTATAAAAGAAAAAACATTTAGAAGGAAACAACTAAAATCACATCGAATAAACAGATAGAATGCACAGCTGATAAAACATACCATAAGTAAGGCTTTCACTTCAGTCATGGTTAGAGGCATTTTGGGATCTGCTTCATCTTTCAACTTCAGCAAAACTTGCAAAAAATCCTTGCTTTCTCGGCCAACCCCATTTCTATCCATTTTCTGTCTTTGATCAATCATGCTTTCAAATATCTTATCAAGTCTCTTTACCAACACTTTCATCTTCTTTGTTACACCCTGCAGATCGAACCAGGCCAACCCCGGGTAAAAATCGGAAACATTTGGAGTACCTACCAGCTCAGCTATCCTATGGACAACATGCCTAAACTCAGCTCCAAGACTAGCTCTTTCCTCACCCTTCACAGTGCCACCCCATAACATGCTTGTCATCACATTAAGCACTGTCAAGAACATCTGTTCACCTATATTCACAGGTGATCCTGCCTTATTATAAAAGTAATTGATCGATTGTCTAAGCTCCCTTCTCCTTAGTGCATAAACAGAATCTACAGTAGAACTATTAAGCATATCACGAACACAAACCTTCCTCAACATGCGCCATTTCGGTCCATAAGGACTCCAAACTATGTCATTGCCACCATATGAGAATTCTCTTCCAGAAGCAGGTACGTCTCTGTTAGCAAAAATGATATCTTGATCCTTAAGAACCTCGCGAGCTAACGCAGGGGAAGTAATAATAATCCCAACTTTTTTACCAAGCCATAGTCTACAAATGGGGCCATAAGTTTTTGAAAGATACAGAAAATAGGTGTGAAGTTCAGGATCAAGAGATAGGAGATTACCTATCAAGGGCAAAGCTTTAGGCCCTGGCGGCAGTCCCTTGTTTGAGTTACTGATGAAAAACCAAAGACACCATAGTAAAGCTAAAATTCCAAGAAAATAGGAGAAGTATACCTCCATGTTGGGTTCTTGCAGGGGCCATGGAAAAGAGTCAAACAGGGATTTGAGAGACATTATTTGAGGGATATGGAAAATTGGAGAAGCTTTTGCATTATTTAAAAGACAAATTTAAAATGCTGAAGGAATAAAAACAAAAATTAAGTGGACAGACACCATCATACTATTCCAGTTTTGATTCAATCATTCAATGGAAATCAATATTTAACATGATGAGCATATAAAATGTTGAGTGTTGAAGACATAATTTTATACTCCATCCGTCTCAAATTAACTTAATTTTTGAGGATTTTTTTTCAAGGTTCAAAATAATTGAATTGTTCAAAGTTCAAATGAATATTTGAATTTTTTTCCATATATTGAAGTTATATATTTTTGAAGAGATAAATTACACTACATATTTATGACTCCACAAAAGGTAATAGTGGAAAGTATGGTTAATATTTTGTTTTTAAATATTTTTATTAATATATGTGTATTAACTCACAAATTCAATTAATATGGAACAGAGGGAGTATTGGACATGCTTGAGAAATCCTGTTATAGTGGAAGCTCCAATAATTGAAAACATCTTGATAAGATTTATCCTGCTGTTGCTTCAACTCCCAAGGCGGCTTGTTTCAAAATGGGGACTATTTCTTTCTTTGTTTTCGTTTCTTTGGAGAAACAAAAATTAAAGCTTCTCATATCTTGAGTGAGCTTGTTTGGCCGAGTTTATGGCAAGTCCAAAGTTTTTAGGAGTATTATTTTCTCTAAGTTAATTTAGAGAACTGTATGTTAACTTAAGTTGCATTGAAATAGAACCACAAGGGTTGGTATGGTGGTTCACCACCTCATCCCTAAGTAAGAGGTTGGGAGTTCAATCCTTATCTCTAGTAAATGAAAAAAACTCTGTGGCCAGTTCCCTATCGCTTAGTACACTGACAGTGAAACAGAGGATTAGTGGGAAATAAAAAAAAAAAAAAAGAAGTTGCATTGAAATAGATAAATGAGGAGGATCGTTTTATCTTCCAGTAGTTATTACAAGGAACGAAAAAGTGTAGCCCTTTCACATTTCAATTCTATTTGTTTTGCAGTAAATGTGTGAATTATTTCAACATAAGCCTTTTCACCTCCCAACTTTAATTTAAGAAGCAATAAATTATTTAATCACCCTTTGAATATAATAAATATTATGTTTTGAAAATATAATAGGAAAATATAATAGTACTCCCTCTTTCCTATTTAGTGTCATAGTTTTCTTTTTAGGAGTCAGATAATATAAATCTTTACTAATATTTTAAGAATTGATATGAAAAGAATTGCATTTTATAATATCTTTTATATAGTTTTGAAATATCTAAATTTCTATTTTTAAATATCAAATTGATATACTCTAAGGTACATTTAATATTTAATTAAATTTACCCATGAAAAGCACAAAGACAACTAAAAAGGAACAGAGGGAGTAACATGCACAATAACCATCAAAATCAGAAAAAACAGTAGACGAAAGTTGTAAATTTACAAGGAAGTTTATTTTCCTTTGTTTTAGTCTATGTTTAGTTCTAGAAACTTTGTTAATGAAATTTCACAAGTTGGGTAAAATCTAAATTAGCAGAAAGAAAATGTGAAAAATGTAAAGGAAAAAAACAAGTTCTTGAAGCTACTAAAGGACCATGAATAATAGAAAATAGTTCCTTCAATTATAATTTTCGTTTTCCTTTTAGTGGACTATAAGTTTTGTCTGTTTTCGTTTTTATGCTACTGAAATATATGGTGACATTGACGAAAGTTGAATCTGTGTCAGACAAACACTCTATCAGTGGAGTAGCCACATCCAACACCTTTGTCCGAAAATTATGCTATGTGTAGAGAAAAGGGCAAAGGGCAAATCCATCACTAAAGCTCTCACCGGGGAAGGGCCCAACAACAAGGATCTATTATTGAACCCATAATTTCTTAGTCAAATGATATCAACTTTATCAGTTACGAAATATTAGTTAAAAATTATTTTCTATACATATATATTATCTCTTGAACACCCTTAATAAAAATTTTAAATTGGGTACTCATCTATACAAGCACATTTCAATAGTCATATAAAAACACTAGCAAAAGACAGGAAACATGACACTACAAATGTCACTACGAACAATTACAACCATATATTCTCATCAAACCACTCTGTGTGGTCCATCTCTTCAATTGCTGCAAGATGCAACAAAGTTTTCAACAAAATCCTCAATTGGTAGTAAAGTTTATCTATTTCAAATGCTATTTTGAACTGTTGCTCCCATTCATGTCATTGAAGATATCAAATGGGGATAAAATTTTCTATAAATGGAGAGCCCCTACAATCATATTCACACCAAAAAATAATTAAAAAATAGAAGGAAAAGTGGAGATAGTAAAGTGAGGTATACCATGGACTATGCAGGTAACAATTGATAAAGAAAAAATAGAGTGAAATGAAAACAAGCCCTTAGACACTGGTACAAGCCCGAATAAAAATTGGAAAGATTTGGAGTACCTAACAGTTCATTCATCTTAGTCACAATATGCCTAACCTCTGCCCCAAGACTAGCTCTTTCCTCACCCTTCACTGTACCACCCCATAACATGCTTGTAATCACATTAAGTGCAGTCAAAAACATCTGTTCACCAATATTCACAGGTGATCCTGCCTTATTATAAAAAGTAATTGATTGATTGTCTAAGCTCCCTTTGCCTCAGTGCATAAACAGAATCTAAAGTAGAATCACTAAGCATTTCGTGTGCACAAACCTTCCTCAACATACACAACTTAGGTCCATAAGGAGTCCAAACTATGTCATTGCCACCATATGTAATTTCTCTACCAGCGAGACTCACATCTCTGTTTGCAAAAATGGTATCTTTATCCTTAAGAACTTCGCGAGCTAAGGCAGCAGAAGTAATAATAAGCCCAACTTTTTTACCCAGCCGGAGTCTAAAAATGGGGCCATAAGTTTGAGAAAGAGATGCAAAATAGATGTGAAGTTCAGGATCAAGAGAGAGGAGATTATCTACCAAGGGCAAAGCTTTAGGCCCTGGTGGCAGTCCCTTGTTTGAGTTTGTGATAAAAAACCATAGGAAAGCTAAAACACCAAGAAAGCAGGAGAAAAATACACCCTCTAGCTCAATATTGGATTCTTGCAAGGGCCATGGTAAAGAATCAAACAGAGCTTTGAGGAATTTGAGAGACATTATTTGAGAGAAATGGGAAATTGCAGACCGGCAGACACCTTGTACAGTTGCAGGTGTTGATTCAATCATTCAATGGAAAACAATATTTAACATGTATTTGACATCATGATCAGTTTATAAGCCCAATTTTTTATTCATATAGATAAGATTTAATGAAGAATCTGCAACATAAACAATAGTGGAACCTCAAATAAAAAACAATGTCTAGTATTAATGAGAAGAATCTCATGAAATTATTGAACTCCTTTAGAAGACACTTGTAAATTATATCTAGAAGTTTTCCCTCGTATATTTTAGGAAACTCATAATTTCTATTGGTTTAGGAAACCCCTTGTCTTAACAGATGACACCCTTATCTTTTGTCGCACTGAGAGATCTCAAATGATGAACCTAAATCTAAGTCTCCTAATTTTTGAAGCTCAACATGTTGAAGAGTATTATATATCCTATGAATGAAGTCTCCAACATGCAGGAGCTGGCTAAAATCCTCTGATGCAGAACCGGCACCTCCCCATTACTTATTTATAAGGGCTACCGCAGAAATCCATTACATATGCTCCTAACATATGACGAAGCATTTGAGTGGTCCTTTCTGCTTGCCCATACATAAACAAGTGGAAAATCGTGCTAAGATTGATATGCATGTTCAAACCTTTCAAGAACGACTGCCAGAAGCCCAGAAGTGAGTGGCATACTGTGAACTTCACAAATGATCGCCTTCTGATGCCATCTGGAACACACAAGCGACCACTGTGAACGAGGTAAATGTCAGAGGAAAAACAGCTTGATTAGGTATTTTAACTTGGGTTGAGAAGATTCTGGAATGAATCTAATCAAATACTGGTGATTCAGGCATTCACTAGCAGGTTTCGTATTCTTGATGCGTACCAGCCGCATAGAAATCATTGAATTAACTTAAATAAATAAGACTTCTTTAATAATAGTAACTTTTAATTACAGTGGCTGTGCATTCTGCTGGTATGCATACTAGTTTATTCAAAATGAATCCCAGTTACAGGGAACACATCTCAATACATAGTTCATGATTCACAATTCAGAATCATAATCACCCTACCCTCATCTCAATATATAGTTCATGGTACAAACAACGGAAGCATAATCACCCTGTGTACACTCTATCCTCCACGGCTTCATTTATGAGATTACATTAACTATGCAGCTGTTGTTGCATTGTTATTGTTTCTATTTGGTTTATTGCATTGGAATACATTGTGTGTGATTTACAAAATGGACAAGTCTCTTCACATATTTATAAAGGAGAAGTCAACCAACCGTCTTTTCCTTTATAGGAAAACCAAAACAAGTCACGAAAGGGCACCCTATGTTCTTTTAAGCACTCCAATGAAGTAATGCATGTACTATTATTTTAAATCCGATTCAGAATATAATATTTAAGTTGTCATGGAACATTGAGTTGTTCATAAGACCATTGCCAGAATAGAGCTACATTTTTTATCCTACTCATAGAGTGTTGGGTTGGATAATCTTGGAGTAGGTATAGCAACCAGAGGTATTTTCCTCTTCAGAACTAGCACAAACTTCTCTGAAAGGTCTAATTTCTCTCCTTCAGGCAATTTCCAGTCAAAAGAATGAATGAGTGAAGCCAGTGAATACATGAACATCCTCTCTGCCATGGCTAACCCCACACAGATTCTTCTGCCAGAACCAAACGGAAAGTAGTTGAAATCATTTCCAGTATAGTCCCATTTATTTTCCATAAATCTTTCTGGATTGAACTCATTCGGATTTTCCCATATAGAAGGATCTCTCTGTATAGCCCATACGTTTATGAAAACACTAGATCCTTTAGGAACAGTGTGTCCTCCAACAGTGACTGTCTCGCTAGGACAATGAGGAACCAAGACTGGGAGCGCTGGATGTAGACGCAAGACTTCTTTCATAACAGCATATAGATATGGTAACTGTTGAATATGCGACTCTTCCACTATGTTATCTTTTCCCACAACTGTATCTACTTCTTTTCGTAATTTCCTCAAGACGTCTGGTTTGTTCATAAGTTCAGCCATGGCAAACTCAACTGCATTGGCGCTAGTTTCAGTTCCACCAACAACCATATCCTGTCCATAATATTTGTGAAGTTATTATCATGTACAACAATTTTTTATTTATAAATATATATATGGATCCGTTTTCATCTAATAATTTTACTCATCTGCCACAATAATTCTTCAGTACATTTACAATCTATTTTTAACTTTTATTAGCATTTGATCCTCTTATTATAACTAGTATCACTATAAGCCAAGTTTTCATCCGTAACAGAGAAAGAAATAGACTATTTGAAGTAAAATGCAAACCTTTAAGCCAGCACCACATGTAATCAAAGTGAATTTTCCTACCAGAAGAGCGTAACCAACAGCTCAGGAGATCAATTTACGAATCTGATTCTTCTAAAATGTATTTCCCATATGCCACAATAATTCTTCGAAAAATTTACAATCACACTATCTATTTCATTTTTGTTTATCCCACTAGTATTTTTTTTTAAAAAAGGAAAGATCTGACATCATGATCAGCATAAGCAAATAAGATAAGTATGGTTGAAACAAATGCGATCTTGCTACTCGATATAATCACTATGATTGATTTGAATGCACAACTGATAAAACATACCGTCAGTAAGGCTTTGATTTCAGTCATAGTCAGAGGAATTTTGGGATCTGCTTCATCTTTCAACTTCAGCAAAACCTGCAAAAAGTCGTTGCTTTCTTGACCAACCCCATTTCTATCCATTTTTTGTCTTTGATCAATCATGCTCTCAAATATCTTATCAAATCTCTTTGCCAACACTTTCATCTTCTTTGCAACACCCTGCAAATCGAACCAGGCCAAGCCCGGATAAAAATCGGAAAGATTTGGAGTACCTAACAGCTCATTCATCTTAGTCACAATATGCCTAACTTCTGCCCCAAGACTAGCTCTTTCCTCACCCTTCACTGTGCCACCCCATAACATGCTTGTAGTCACATTAAGTGCAGTCAAAAACATCTGTTCACCAATATTCACAGGCGATCCTGCCTTCTTATAAAAGTAATTGATTGATTGTCTAAGCTCCCTTTGCCTCAGTGCATAAACAGAATCTAAAGTAGAATCACTAAGCATTTCGTGAACACAAACCTTCCTCAACATACGCCACTTAGATCCATTAGGACTATAAACTATGTCGTTGCCACCATATGTAATTTCTCTACCAGCAGCAGATACATCTCTGTTGGCAAAAATGGTATCTTTATCCTTAAGAACCTCGCGAGCTAAGGCAGGTGAAGTAATAATAATCCCAACTTTTTTACCTAGCCAGAGTCTACAGATGGGGCCATAAGTTTGAGAAAGTGATGCAAAATAGGTGTGAAGTTCAGGGTCAAGAGAGAGGAGATTACCTACCAAGGGCAAAGCTTTAGGCCCTGGTGGCAGTCCCTTGTTTGAGTTTCTGATAAAAAACCATAGGAAAGCTAAAACACCAAGAAAACAGGAGAAAAATACACCCTTTAGCTCAATATTGGATTCTTGCAAGGGCCATGGTAAAGAATCAAACAGAGCTTTGAGGAATTTGAGAGACATTATTTGAGGGAAATGGGAAATGGGAAATGGCAGAAGCAATGTGGTGGAAATTGATATATCCCAGATGAAGACAAAAAGTAAGCCATCAGAGGCCTTGTACAGTTGCAGTGTTGATTCAATTATCTGACATCATGATCAGTATATAGATAAGATTTAATAAGAGTCGCGAATAAACAATGTCTAAAATTAATGAGCAGAATCTCATGAAATTGTTGAACTCCTTTATAAAACATGGTCATTCCAGTGCTGTTAGGTGGGATGGGTTAATAAAATATCTTTTCAAAAATTAGCTTGATAAAAATTCCATTTTAATAAAGTTTAATAAAATACTACAACAACAACATATCCAGTAAAAATCTCACAAGTGAGGTCTGGAGAGGGTAAAATATACGCAGAACTTACCACTACCATAAAAGTAGAGAAAGTTTAATAAAATAATCATGTAAATTGATTGAGTGATCTTTTGAGTGAGATATTAATAGTTCAGTAACTTTCTAAGTATACTATTAAGTGACTTTTGGGTCATCTCTAAAAAGATGGTAACTGTTGAATATGAGACTTTTATGTTATCTTTTGGGAAAAGGCATAAATTTTTTCCGAAGTTGTCCCGAAAAATTATTTATATATTTTAACTATTTATGTGATCTATTACATATCTATACTATTCAAAAGTAATACTTTTCAGCCCTTTGAAGTGTAACACCACTCTCACAGCAGGTGGTGTATTACACTTGCTGCTACATCAGCGCCACGTCAAACGTAATAATTTTTTATATCCTTCTTGTTTTCTTTTCTTTAATAATTAGTTTTTCTTTTATTATCTATATTTTATTACTCTCTATGTCCCATATTAACTGAATTTATAAGGTAATGCACAAATATTAAGAAAAACATCCAAAGACAAACTTTTCACTATTGGCCTTTGTAAAATAATAAATATATAGTGTAATTTATTTCCTAGAAAATGTAAAAGTTCAATAAATGAAAGGGCAAATATGAAAAAAATTTTAAACATTCATCTTGAACTTTGAAAAATTCAACTATTTTGAATCTTGAAAAAAGTCTCAGAAATTCCATTAATTTGAGACGGAGGGAGCATTAATTAATCTCTAATTAATTATTAAAATTCTATAATAATTACATCTTCTTCATTAAAATTGCAAAGAAAGAAATTTTCAGTAATGGACACCAAGAATTGGCCATGGAAACAGATCAGCAATGGTCGCCAAGAATCGGCCATGGAAACAGAGCAGTAGTGGCCGCCAAGAATTGGCCATGGAAATAGAGCAGCAATGGCCACCAAAAATTGACCATGGAAACACTTTGATTGCAAAAAAATTTTAGTAAATAAAGATCGTCTTCTCGTCCACTTTGACACCACCTCGCCTGAAGCTTCCGTCTAGTCACCACCAACAAGCCCATAATTGAAAACCCATAAATTCCTCCTTTTTTCCTCCTCCTCCGAAAACCCCCACCACCAAATGAGACCCCAAAAAACCCATGCCCTCTTCGATATCCCTTTCCTCCTCCTGTTGCCGCACAAAAACCTCCATCCAGAACCACCATCGCAACCCTCCACTGGCAACAACCAGTTGACCCTCTTGCGTCGTCTTCCCTGTCCCCTTTTCTGGCAAAAAGCCGCACCAAACACCCCTTTCTCGCCTAAAACAAACAGTGAACCCAAGACCCCTCAACTCCATTTTTCCGACAAAAATTGTCACCAAAAAACCCACCAGAAATTCAATTACAGTGATATTTTTCATTTTTGAAAAGGATAATGATGCTTTTGAATGAAAATTTAATGGTGAGATATAAAGTTTTGTTCGGAGGGGAGAGGGGGGGGGGGGAATTTATGCCTTTTCCCGTTATCCTTTTTCACAACTATCTCTTCTTCTTTGTTCATAATTTCAGCCATGGCAGATTCAACCGCATTGGTGATTGTGTCAGTTCTACCGACAGCCATATCATGTCCATAGTGTTCAACCATATCATGGCTTTAGTGTTCGTGAAGTTATTATCATGTCCAACAATCTTTTGTTTGTAGAACTGTATATTGGAGTTCAGTTCAAGGTTCACACTTTACGTTTTATAAAAAAAATTGAAATCACAATTTTGCCAAGAAAATCTCAATGCTTTAACACCATAATTAAAAAGAAGCAAAATTTCCTGAAGAATAATAATATGTTGGTTAAGACAAAATGTGAACAAGACTGCGGACCCACAATATGAATATGAACATACCTCCCCCAATCCTACTGCTGCTTCAAACTTCAAAGCAAAACAATAAAACACTTGTTAATTATGTGACTTGAATTTTTCCCTCGTATATTTTAGGAAACTCATAATCACTATTGGTCCGGATGGATTCAGTGTGGCCTTTTACTGGAAATCTTGGAATATCCAGTTCTCTGAGCCCTCAATCACTGTGACCAGGACTGTTACATAAGTTGTATCGAATTTTTCGTTACTTCAGTCATGTACTCTGTCCTTATCAACAGAAGTCTTGTAGATTTCTTTTCCCCTTAGAAAGGATTAAGATAGGGAGATCTCATTTCCCCCTTTCTTTTCATTCTGGCTATGGAAGGGTCATCTAAAATGCTAGAAAAGGCCAAACAGATGCACACTGGATTCAAGTGGATAGGAGCTCTCGCAACTCATTCACAGTCTCTCATTTCCTCTTTGCAGATGACACCCTTATCTTTTGTCGCACTGAGAGATCTCAAATGATGAACCTCAACCAAAGTCTCCTAATTTTTGAACCTCAGTTTGGACTTCATATCAACATGTTAAAGAGTATTATATATCCTCTGAATGAAGTCTACAACATGCAGGAGCTTGGCTAAAATCATCTCACACAGGCACCTCGCACAGCTACTTATTTAGGGCTACCTCAGAAATCCATTACACATGCTCCTAACATATCATCATCAAGCATTTGAATGTTCCTTTCTGATCGCCTGTCTATCAATGGGTGGAAAATCATGCTAAGATTAATATGCATGCCCAAACCTTTCGGCCAGAAGTGAGTGGCATACTGTGAACCTCAGAAATGATCACCTCCTGATGCCATCTGGAACACACAAGCGACCACTGTGAACGAGGTAACTGTCAGAGGGAAAATAGCTTCATTATGTATTTTAACTTGGGTTGAGAAGATTCTGGAGGAATCTAATCAAATACCGGTGATTCGGCCACATTGGGTAGCAGGTTTCATATTCTTGATGTTTACCAACGGTATAGAAATCATTGAATTAACTTAAATAAGTCATGAAAGGGCACTCTTTATTATTTTAAATTTGACTCAGAATACAATATTTAAGTTATCATGGAACATTGAGTTGTTCTTAAGACCATTGCCAGGATAGAGCTACATCTCCTGTCCTACTCATAGAGTGTTGGATTGGATAATCTTGGAGTAGGTATAGCCACCAGAGGTATTTTCTTCTTCAAAATAATACCAAACTTCTCTTTGAGGTCTAATGTCTCCCCTTCAGGCAATTTCCAGTCGAAAGAATGAATGAGTGAAGCCAGTGAATACATGAACATCCTCTCTGCCATGGTTAACCCCACACAGATTCTTCTGCCAGAACCAAACGGAAAGTAGTTGAAATCATTTCCAATGTAGTCCCGTTTATTTTCTATAAATCTTTCCGGATGGAACCCAGTTGGATTTTCCCATATAGAAGGATCTCTCTGTATAGCCCATACATTTATGAAAACACTAGATCCTTTAGGAACAGTGTATCCTCCAACAGTGACTGTCTCACTAGGACAATGAGGAACCAAGAGTGGAACCACTGGATATAGACGCAAGACTTCTTTCAGAACTGCATAGAAATATGTTAACTGTTGAATATGCGACTCTTCCACTATGTTATCTTTTCCCACAACTGTATCTACCTCTTGTTGTAATTTCCTCAGGACGTCTGGTTTGTTCATAATTTCAGCCATGGCAAACTCAATTGTGTTGGCAGTAGTTTCAGTTCCACCAATAACCATATCCTGTCCATAGTATTTGTGAAGTTATTATCATGTTCGACTACTTTTTATTTATGAATATATGAATCTGATTTCATGTAATATTTTTTACTCATCTGCCGCTTTAATTCTTCAATCTTATTTATAACTTTTATTAGCATTTCATCCTCTTGTTATGACTAGTGTCACTATAAGCCAATTTTTCATCCATAATAGGTAAGGAAATAGACTAATTGAAGTAAAATGCAAACTTTGAAGCCAGCACCACATTTAATCAAAGTGAGTTTTCCTGTCAGAAGACCGAAATCAACAGATCAGGACGTCAATTTACAAATCTGATTCTTCTGAAATGTATTTCCCACATGCCACAATATTCTTCTATAAAATGTACAATCCCACTATCTATTACATTCGTTTTTTATCCTTTTATTGTAAAAAAGGAAAGATCTGCCATCATGATCAGCGGAAGTTAATAATTAATCCATATAGATAAGGTATGAGTGGTGGAAGACAAATGCAATTACTCAATAATAATGCAGTGATGATTATGATATATTTGAAGCTTGGAAGTGGGGGAAGGAAGATTTCTTTTTGGTTCATGTGAAGAAAAAGAAAAACACTTAGAAGAAAACAACCAAAATCACATCTAATGGAAGTAACTGATTTGAATGCACAACCGACAACACATACCGTTAGTAATGCTTTGATTTCAGTGATGGTCAGAGGCATTTTGGCATCTGCTTCATCTTTCAACTTCAGCAAAACTTGCAAAAAGTCCTTGCTTTCTTCACCAACCCCATTTCTGTCCATTTTTTGTCTTTGATCAATCATGCTCTCAAATATCTTATCAAATCTCTTTGCTAACACTTTCATCTTCTTTGTAACACCCTGCAGATCGAACCGGGCCAAGCCCGGGTAAAAATCTGAAACATTTGGAGCACCTAACAGCTCATTCATCTTAGTGACAACATGCCTAACCTCTGCTCCAAGTGTTTCTCTTTCCTCACCCTTCACTGTGCCACCCCATAACATGCTTGTAGTCACATTAAGTGCACTCAAGAACATCTGTTCACCAATATTCACAGGCGATCCTGCCTTATTATAAAAGTAATTAATCGATTGTCTAAGCTCTCTTCGCCTCAGTGCATACATAGAATTTAAAGTAGAATCACTAAGCATTTCTTGAACACAAACCTTCCTCAACATACGCCACTTAGGTCCATAAGGAGTCCAAACTATGTCATTGCCACCATATGTAAGTTCTCTACCAGCAGCACTCACATCTCTGTTAGCAAAAATGGTATCTTTATCCTTAAGAACCTCGCGAGCTAAGGCAGGCGAAGCAATAACAATTCCAACTTTTTTACCTAGCCAGAGTCTACTAATGGGGCCATAAGTTTGAGAAAGAGATGCAAAATAGGTGTGAAGTTCAGGATCAAGAGAGAGGAGATTACCTACCAAGGGCAAAGCTTTAGGCCCTGGTGGCAGTCCCTTGTTTGAGTTTCTGATGAAAAACCAATAAAACCATAATAAAGCTAAACTAACAAGAAAATTGCAGAAAAATACACCAGTTTGCTCAATATTGGATTCTTGCAAGGGCCATGGCAAATGGAATTTGAGAGACATTATTTGAGGAGCCTAAGTAGGAAATGGAAAATGGCAGAAGCTTTTGGAGGAAAGAATCAAACAGGAGTTTGAGGATGCAGACAAAAGGTATGTCCCCACTCATACTGTTAGTGTTGATTCAATCATTTCATACAGGTAACACCTATGGTGCAGGCTCTCCAGAATGTTTCTGTATGGTGTCAAATCCTCCAGTGGGGCCCCAAGTAAAAAATGTTGAGACAAATCCTACTGGTGCTTCAATTTTCAGAGCAAAACCAGTATAAGAACTAGACTATTTTATGATTTTCTACAAATGTAATATCGAGAATATTTACAAGAAAATGTGAGTAACTTTATCTTCTATTCTAAAATATTTGGATATTTCTACAAGATGCTTATCCTAAATACTGCACTAGACTATTCGAGAGACTAAGTTATGATACTCCAAAGGTCATCTTTTAACTTTTTCACTGTGGGTATGTGTATTCAGGTTCATTCATGTCCATTTAACTTCAAGCAAAAGGAGATTTAGGTATCAGAGTTCCACGGAGAGGCGAAGGATGGATGGAGGAAGAGCAAAGACAAGACAAGAGCAAGAGTCATGGTCTTGGTTGAAGCACACTGATCAACTATCACTTTATATTCTGGATGTGTACTAACTAACTGTATAGAAACCTTTGAATCAATTTCAAATTGGATCCCATTTTCATAGTTCATCATACAAAAGACAGAATCATCATACACAACACGACCCTCTATAGGCACATTTTTATTTCACTTATGGAGTGTTGGATTGAACGATCTTGGACAATCAAAATTATTTGTCTTACTTTCCTTTCTAGTCTGCTTAAAAAGAATTCTTCTTTCTTTTTTTGGCTACTTTTTGATTTCAACTTTCATATGATATTTGGTACATTTTACGTATCTTTAGTTTAAGACTGTAGGATATAAAAGTCTTCTTTATTTTCTTGAACTCCGTCTCAAGTCAAATCCAAACAATCCACCAACAACATCATGATCAGTGTAAGATACTTATTCATCCATATAGATAAGATATGAATGGTTGAAGACAGAGGCAATCTTGGCTACTCAATAATAACCACATCTTTATCTAAAACTATAGCAATACTATACTGCTAAAAGTATGTACTCTCTAATTTGAATATAAAATTACTATAATACCTCAAATTCGACTTTCACCTCCAAAAAATATATGTTATTTTCACATTCATAATCTGAAAGGAAATATCTGTATATTTGTGCTTTGGAATGACAATAAATATCAGTCTAATAGGCTTACTATTCGTCAATTCACGCTTGTATTTTCCTCTGTCACATTGTGCGTAACACATCACATACATATTTAAATACCATTTACACCATTTTAAAATGTCTATACTAATTAACGTAAAATACATGTGCAGCGCACGAGTTCAAGAATTAATTCATTTATAACTATGATTGATAAGGTATGAATGGTTGAAGATTTCTTTCTATCTTCATTTGGCAAAAAACTAATTTAGAAGGACATAACCAATATCACATCTAATAAAAAGTGACTTTTACTTTACTAAAAGTAGAACGCACAAAATGATAAAACATACCATGAGTAATGCTTTGATTTCAGTCTTGGTTAGAGGAATTTTGGCATCTGCTTCATCTTTCAACTTTAGCAAAACTTTGCAAAAAGTCGTTGCTTTCTTGGCCAACACCATTTCTATCCATTTTTTGTCTTTGATCAATCATGCTCTCAAATATCTTATCAAATCTCTCTGCCAACACTTTCATCTTCTTTGTTACACCCTGCAAATCGAACCAGGCCAAGCCAGGTAAAAATCGGAAACATTTGGGGTACCTATTAGCTCGTCTCATTCACAACACACGTAAACTCTGCCCCAATATTAGCTCTTTCCTCCCCTCCAGAGTGCCACCCCATAACATGTTTGTAATCACATTAAGCAGAGTCAAGAACATCTGTTCACCAGCATTCACTGATAAACCCTTTTGACTATAGAAGTAATTGATCGATTGTCTAAGTTCCCTCGCCTTCTCCTTAGTGCATAAACAGAATCTAAAGTAGAACCATTTAGCATATCACAAACACAAACCTTCCTCAACATGTGCCATTTTGGTCCGTAAGGATTACAAACTATGTCATTGCCACCATATGAGAATTCTCTTCCAGCAGCAGGCACATCTCCGTTAGCAAAAATGGTATCTTGATCCTTAAGAACCTCGCAAACTAAGGCAGGTGAAGTAATAATAATCTCAACTTTCTTACCAAGCCAGCGTCTACAACATAGGATAAGGCAAAAGCGGCTGAAGGCAAATGCAATCTTGTCTACTCAAAATACTGCAGTAGTTGCCATAATACATTTGAATTTTGAACTATGAACTGGCCAAAAGGAAAGCTTGTTTGCTCACATATATAGAACACCTTAGAAGTTACAAGAGACCAACCAATATTACATCAAAAGAGAGTGTTTTGTCTTTTATGGTAGAAAATGCACATATATGACATAACGCAATTTTGCCGAGAAAAACTCGACACTTTAACACCATATATAAAAAGAAGTAAAATTTCCTGAAGAATAAAAATATGCTGGCTAAGACAAAAAGTGACTGTTGAAAGTCTGCAGAACCAAACTATCAAGATGAACATACCTCCTCTCAAATTTGTGATATTATGTTCTTTCTTTCATTTTAATTTTCTTTTCAACCATTTTATTAACCTAATTATTATTAATTTCTTCAAGAAAAGATCGTCAAGAGAACAAGGAAAACACCCTTTATATATTTATTCTTGATTTATATAAACTGTATAGAAAACTTTGAATGAATTTTCATGGAGCACATTTCCATAGTTCATCATACAAAAGATAGAATCACACGACTCTCTACAGACACATTTTTATCCTACTCTTACACATAGAGTGTTGGATTGGATAATCTCGGAGTAGGTATAGCCACCAGAGGCATTTTCTTCTTCAGAACAATCCCAAACTTCTCTGTAAGGTCTAATTTCTCTCCTTCAGGTAATTTCCAGTCGAAAGAATGAATGAGTGAAGCTAGTGAATACATGAACATCCTCTCTGCCATGGCTATCCCCGCACAAATTCTTCTGCCAGAACCAAACGGGAAGTAGTTGAAATCATTTCCACTAAAGTCCCGTTTATTTTCCATAAATCTTTCCGGATGGAACTCATTTGGATTTTCCCATATAGAAGGATCTCTCTGTATAGCCCATACATTTATGAAAACACGAGATCCTTTAGGAACAGTGTATCCTCCAACAATGCCTGTCTCACTAGGACAATGAGGAACCAAGAGTGGAAGCGCTGGATGTAGACGCAAGACTTCTTTCATAACTGCATAGAAATATGGCAAATGTTGAATATGAGACTCTTCCACTATGTTATCTTTTCTCACAACTGTATCTACTTCTTGTTGTAATTTCCTCAAGACGTCTGGTTTGTTCATAATTTCAGCCATGGCATACTCAATTGTGTTGGAGGTTGTGTCAGTTCCACCGACAACCATATCCTGTTCACAGTATTTGTAAAGTTATTACCATGTGTAACAAAATTCATACTACTTGTAGAGCTGTATATCGGAGTTGGGTTCCAGGTTCACAGTTCAGTATATACATATTATCTTACGCTAAAATTGTTACAATTATTCTTCAGTCCATCTGTTACTTTTATTAACACTAGATCCTTTAATAATGATTAATGACTAATGTTTTGATATAATCCAATTTTTCACCCATAATAGCTAAGGATAGACTGTTTTAAAGCAAATGCAAACTTGGGAACCAGCACCACATCAATTCAAACCGAATTTTCCTATTGTAGAAAAATGCAACCAACAGTTCAGAACATGAGTTTATGAACTTGACTTCGTAAATTCATTTCTCATATGACAATAGCTCTCCGATAATTTGATTGATCTTTCTACTATAACCAAAAAGAAAAAAGAGGTTTTCCACTATGGTCAGTTTAAGCCAATTATCCATCTATATAGATTATGTATGAACTGTTGAAAGGCAAATGCAATCTTGGTTACTTTTGGTTCATTTGGCAAAACATATTTATAACAAATATTTATTTTTCCTGCAGTAGTAGCAAGCACAAATGAGAAAACATACCATTAGTAACGCTTTGAGTTCAGGCATGGTCAAAGGCATTTTGACAGCTTCATCATCTTTCAGTTTCAGCAAAACTTGCAAAAAATCCTTGCTTTGTTGGGCAACACCAGTTTCCATCTCACAATTTCTATCAATATCCTGTCTTTTATCAATCATGCTCTCAAATATTTTATCAAAATTGTCTGCCAACACTTTCATCTTCTTTGTTACACCCTGCAAATCAAACCTGGCCAAGCCTGGATAAAAGTCAGAAAGATTTGGAGTACCTAACAGCTCAGTCATCTGAGTAACAACATGCCTAAACTCTGCCCCAAGACTAGCTCTTTCCTCGCCCTTCACTGTGCCACCCCATAACATGCTTGTAATCACATTAAGCACAGTCAAAAACATCTGTTCACCTACATTCACAGGCAATCCTGCCTGACTATAGAAGTAATTGATCGTTTTTCTAAGCTCCTGTCGCCTTAATGCATAAACAGAATCTAAAGTGGAACCACTAAGCATTTCGCGAACACAAACTTTCCTCAACATGCGCCATTTTGGTCCATAAGGAGTCCAAACTATGTCATTGCCACCATATGTAGCTTCTCTACCAGCAGCAGGCACATCTCTGTTAGCAAATATGAGATCTTGTTCCTTAAGAACCTCGCAAGCTAAGGCGGGCGAATTAATAATAATCCCAACTTTTTTACCAAGCCAGAGTCTACATATGGGACCATAAGTTTGAGAGAGAGTTGCAAAATAGGTGTGAAGATCAGGATCAAGAGAGAGGAGATTTCCTATCAAGGGCAAAGCTTTAGGCCCTGGTGGTAATGGGGTTTGTTCTTTTTTTGACTTCTTAATGAAAAGCCAAAGAAACCATAATAAAGGTACAACACCAAGAACATAGGAGAAAAATACACCTTTTTGCTCAATATTTGATCCTTGCCAGGAACATGAGAAAGAATCAAACAGAGATTTGACGAATTTGAGAGACATTATTTGAGCCTACGAAGGAAATGGAAATTGGCAGAACCAATATGGTGGGAAGCTCAATGCTTTAACATCACTTAAAACAAAATGGAATTTTGATGAAGGAATGAGAATCTTGAACCAAGACAAAAAGTATTTGACAGATCTATGATCCATTCTGAATTATCATGATACATTAGTTCCATATACAGCAATAAATTAATATAACTTGACGTAAACAATGTATTTTGAATAAATTATTTGCTTATATTATATGGAAAAATACAAAGCTTAACATATAGATCTTGTACCTTTGGGATTTAAATAATGAAGAAGTCAATGACATTTGTTGGGTAGTGCAAATGAATCTTCAGATATTGATACCTTCCGGCCAGCATTGATGCTTCTTCCTGTACTCAAGACAGATAAGGAAATAGTACTAAATTAGGTAGATATTGTCTCCAATGCTAACAGAAATATGCTCTTTAAGATCCTTGTTGTTTACTTTCTTATAGGAAATTTCACACCTTGCTCTAGGTTTTGCTTTGTAATACTAATTTCGCTCATGTTTTAAGTTTTACGCTTATCTTCTTCGTTCCGATTTCTTAATAGTTCTTGTAACCTATTATACCATAATAAGATAGAAAATTACATTTTGACTAATTTGTTCTTTCTAACACACTATATTGTTTGATTAATTTTATAAACATCTTTCTAAACCAAAGGGCAATGGAGTTTGATTTTCAAATCAAATTTTGAAGGGTGTGGATCATTCTCACTTCCCGTTTGGCTTCTCTTGGTTGAACGTATCTTCTTCACACTGCGAGGAGGTCCTGAAGGCGTGCCTCATTTCCAGATTCCATTTTTTACTCTCCCGTGCCATGCTATCCATCTTATACAAATAATTCTATACTTGTATTTTCCATGCCCTTGTCATTTCACCACTTCAATGTAGGTTCATTTACATCCAGGGGATATTTTAATCACATCACTTGTAATTAACACCAGAAACTTACAGATATTTAGAAACATAGTCTAAAAGGGTCTTAGGTCTTCCTGCCCACTCTCTTTACCTTTGTATGACTTGAAAGTTGATACACTCCCAAATTTCGACAGAATCACCTAAGTAAATGAGAGTGCCAAATTTTCGACATGTTCATAACGCAGCTAACACTAGATGGAAAAAAGACATCATCATATAGCATCAAAATTGCTTGTCAAGTTTGCTGAATGGAAATCTCTCAAATTTGAGAGTTTCTGCCGATAAATAGAAAGGATGCTGATTTTACATCCTTGAAAACCTGCTATTCCTATCCCTGAATATTATCTATTCCAAGCTGTAGCATTCTTGAAGATGTGATAAAATCATTCTGAAGTATCTCCTATATTTATAAAAAGCTAAATATGTATTCAAGGGCCAAAAGTTCTTCTTCCATTGCTTTCTGCCAATATTCATGTGTGGGAGCTTGTGGATGACAAGTTAAAACAGAAATGGTGGATAAAGTAGATCAGATACCTTACCAACTAGGAGTACGAGATACTCTGGTAGATCACCGAGTAGGCTCAAGAGGAGCAGTTCTTGAACGACTACTAGAAGTGAGTGGTGTACTGTGCACCTCAGAAATGATTACCTCTAGATGCCATCCGGAACACAGAAAGTACCATTGTGAAACATGAATGAGGAAACTGTCAGCAGAAGAATAGCTTGATTAGGTATTTTAACTTGGGTTGAGAAGATTCTGGAATGTACCTTATCAAATACTGGTGATGCAGGCACACTGAGTTGCAGGTTTCATATTATTGATGTATACCAACTGGACAGAAACCATTTAATTAATAAGACATGGATCTCAATTACAGGAACACATCTCCATATATAGTTGATAGTGCAAAAGACAGAAGCATAATCACTACTAACACATTTCAATATTCATATAACACTAGAAAAAGGCAGGAATCAGGAGACTGCAAACGTCAATGAGAACAATTACACGCATATAATAATTACTGCAGTATTGGTATTTTTTATTGTCCATTTGGTTCATTGTATTAAATATAGTAAAAGTTCCAATACATGATTACAACA
>JAABOM020000103.1:23537189-23549570 GCA_011800125.2 Solanum clarkiae | reverse complement strand
TTGCTTTATTCCATCATACTCCAAGGCCAAAAAATAGTCAATCTTTGGCTCCATCCGAGATTGATGGAAAAATACATATAGATAGAACGAACTTAATTAATTGCATGTATCTTCTAAAATGTTTGTATAGCTTTTTTTAAAAATAATAATAATTGAGAAAGGAAAGGAGAAATAGGAAAGGGAATTACTAGATGAAAAATCAAACTCTCAAAAATGAGATGAAAATTTATATAGTCTACCAAACATCAAATTAGTGTGTGTGTATATTAGTGTATATACGTAAGTTTATATGATAAAATGAGTGTGTAGATATACGAAGAGGGTGTAAGATTTTTAAAAACAGATAAAACTTATGTATTTAAAGAGAGAGAAAAGTTAGGACTATGATTAGTGTAATTTAATTCGTCAGAGCATCATGATTAAATCTAGTTTTATTGTTCATTACTTTATAATCCCCTCTAATGCAGGAATGTACCGGCAACTGAACATCATTATAGCTTAATTAAGCAAATAAGCACCAACTTAAAGAGACTAAAATTATCTAAATAATTGCAACCATAAAACGTGGCTATAAATATTTATTCAATTTCCAATGGTATTGGACATCCACTGTTGTTGGATCAAACAACAAGATTAAGCAAAAGTTAATTAACATTAGCAACTAAAGCTAATGATGTCATTTATATGTAATGCATACATCATTAAACCAAACAAAATACTCATCATGTCTTAGACTCTTAGTTAATACTCCTCCCATTCACTTTTAATGGTCGCTATTCACTTATAGGGATTGAACTATATGAACTTTGACTAAATTTTAAGATGTAGTTTTCATCATATTATCATATTAACATGAAAAAGATTGTAACGTATATCATTTTTCGTATAGTTTTCAATCATCTGAATTTTAGATTTCAAATGTTAAAACTTTAGCTACTTCAATTTAGCTTTGAAGTTTAGTCAAATTGACCTCGAAGAGCGAAACAATGACAACTAAAAGTAAACAGATAAAGTAATAACGTAATAAGACATGCTAAAGTAATTTTTTATAGTTTTTTTCTATTTAATTTTATTCTGGGGAGTGTGACCCCACGTCAAAAGTTCTCAAGCAAAAGGTTAGATTGAAGTAAATACTAGAAGCTTTTTTGATGATTCAACTCTATGATAAGTACTTTACAACGTTATTGTTTCACCCATTAATCAACACATTAAAGTTTATAAATTCGTCATAATTATTTTTTTCCTACTTTTTGGGCATAAAGTTATTCTCAATTTTAATATTCCGCCCAAACCCCCCCCACCCCACCCCCAAACCCCCAATTCAAACTATAGCACAAAATACAAATTTTAAAGTTTCCAATTCAATGCCATCAGACGATGCTTGAAAGTATTTTGTAGGCTTTCGAAATAGGAATCAGGAGATTTTCTCAGTCTTTAGCCCATAGATTCTGGGGTGCTGGTGTATCGAGCCCATTTTTCTCAAAAATTCTACGTAATCGTCCATAACGAGCTCACTAAGAATTTTAGTGGGCCTGGTGCCATTGAACGGCACTTCGAAGCATTTTTTTGGCGATGAAACAAGAATCAGACGATTTTTTCAAATTTTTTGCTGGCGACACCCACGAATTCCGGAGGTGTCGAGGCTTCGAGCCTACTTTTTGAAAAAATCCATGCGACCATCTGTAACGAGTCCACTAGGACTTCTAGTGGGCCTAACGCCATCGAACGACGCCTGAGAGCATTTTATGGGCTCCAAAAGACAGAAATCAAGCGATTTTCTCAGTTTTTTGTGAGTATTAGCCCATGAATTTTTAGGGTGCCAGGGTTTCACGTCCATTTTTCTCGAAAAATTTGCATGTAACCACCTGTAATGAGCCTAATAAGAGTTGTAATGGACTCAGTGCCATTAGACGGCGCTTCAATGCATTTTATGAGATACGAAATAGGAATCGAATGATTTTTTCAATTTTTTATTGAGTGTTAACCCACGAATTCTGGGAGTGCAGAAACTCCAGGCTCCTTTTTCTCAAAAGGTTACAGGTAACCATTCGAAATGAGCCTACTAAGAGTTCTAGTGGACCCAGAGCCATCGAACAATGCTTAGGAGCATTTTATGGCGATGACTACACACAAGGTGAGAATTTTTCGAAAATTTTTTTTTACCTTCACGAGGTAATGATAAAGTGTGTATATATCTCCAGACCCTATTCGTAAAATTTCACTAAATATGTTAGTATAAATTCATTGGTGAGTAGGGTAAATAGGATCCATTGAAATGCCAGTCTAATTTTACTTATTGGTTAATGGTTAGGCTCACTCTTCCTTGAGATTTGGCAGTTGAAAGAAAGTACAACTAAATCTTTCAAATTAGATGCTTTTGTTAGATGAAGTTTCACCCAACCAATGCCTCTCTGTGGTCATTCTCCTTAAGTTTCTCAATTAACTTTTTATTCTGTAGAGCCCTAATTAATCTGAATCACGCCATGTGAAGTCCATTAGTAAAAGTACAAACAATCCTCCAACAAAAAACTGAACACTCTCAAATCAACTTAATCTGATTCCATTTCATCCTATAATCAAAGGTAGTGACTTGACATCTGGTCCTTTTAACAGCTCAATAAGCCACCTAAAAATAACACAATATTCCACTAATCATGGACATGCTTTCACAGATTCCCTCCTCAGTGTATAGCCATGCCTTTCTCAGTACTCCTCATCCCAAATCCGCAATGAAGCAGAAGAAAAAAAAATCTTACACCTACTTCTTCATGGCGTTATCTACAACAGAGCTCAGAGACATATCAACCAAGTATCTGGCTACCCAACCACTACTTCAAAGAAATCATATCCAACGCTGACCATCCCCTCAACAATCACTGAATTACCGATGATTAGATGGCCACAAGATCAAAATAGAAGGCAGTTTTTGAATAGCAAAGTACCACTCACCGGTAGGAAATATAGTGATAGTTAACGATAACAAGCCATATATAAAAGTATCAATTTCAATTGATCAGCAATGCACAACAGCTACATAAATAACATGTTCTCTATCAAAATCTAGAAATTCCCACTGATAAAAGCCCAAAAGCTTACTTATTTCCAGCAAATTTTGCCATCATTTTCGCAATAATGGGAGCAACCTTAGGATTTGCTTGATGCTTGGCCAAATTAGCCGGGTTCTTCATCACTGCAAAATACCAACCACATTCAGTAAGAGAACCATGAAACTGAGTATATCTCAAAACACCCATAGTATGTGCGACATTGTTGAAGTCTACAAAGATGCAGATTTTTCAAATCTACTGCGAAGTTAGTACGGGCAATTGATCAGCAATAAAGTTCTAATCTTGCTAGAAACAATAAATATAATCCCACCTATACTATCTCAACTGTTTGTTTCTTCCGTTTTACTCAAAATGGTAACTCACAGAAAAGCTACTTCACATGTATATCTCCTCTTATTAAAGCTTAATGAGAAAAAGAACACAGCAAAGAGATGGGAGAATATGTTTGCTGTGATATATGCAACAGAACACTTGCTGTTGCTAATTAATTAGATTTCCGTATAGGACATACGAACAATGAAGAAGCCTGTGGACATTTTCCTTCTCCTTTGTTTTTTTCCTGTTGATATGGACCTCACAGGTACTATCAAGTGGCGTAGACATATTCAGGTAACAGTGAAGAATAAATTATCAGACGTGCTTAATTTTTTAGCTAGAACAAAAAGGCGATGTTTCAAATAGACTTCCACTGATTAAATTGGTACTTAATAAGCAGGTGACAGCATCAATTTCCCTTATCATGTTGATACATCACACGTAGTATTTAAACCATCAGAAACCAACAAGCATAACAAGTAGATCTTCCAAAATATAAAGCAATATATTTTTTGTTCAACTTAAAATGAAATTGATATTTTGCAATTTGAAAAGCCATTTGAACATTAGAGCATATACTGAATATGTGATAATTGACAATCATCTTCACATGAAACAGTCGGATGACTTGTCAAGAAATTAAATGCCTTAATTAACTAAGCAACACCATGTGAGAGAAAACTAGAAGACAGGCTAAAAGGTTAGGACAAAAGGAAAGTACCATCTTGCAGTGCAGCCATGACATCTGGATCCTTGAAAGCCGCCATTAATTCAGGGTCCTGTTCCAGCCAATAATATTAAAGATTCATATTCTTTAAAGCAATAAAAGATTTTTCTTTTTCATTTGAAATTAATCTTCATCTAAATAATACCATTGTTCGAACATTTATACTAAGACCATAATTTGCTTCAAAAGTAAACATACAAGAGTAGATTTACTTACATTAAGTATTTTGCTGTAGTCCATGTTACCGGGCATTCCTCCAGGTGCAGCCCCAGGCATACCCCCTGGAAAGCCTCCAGGCATTCCACCAGGTGCTGACCCAGGCATGCCACCAGGAAAGCCTCCGGGCATGCCACCAGTGAAGCCTCCAGGCATGCCACCAGGGAAGCCTCCGGGCATGCCACCAGGGAAGCCTCCGGGCATGCCACCAGGGAAGCCACCAGCTCTCCTACTTGATGAGGATTCTTCTTGCTTCTTGGCCTTTTCATAAGCAGCCTGAGATACAAGGCATAACCAAATATTAAGATGAAGAAAAGGTGCCACACGAGCATAAAACCAAACAAGTAAATAAGGGTTACCTGGGCTTCAGCCTTTCTTCGTTGTCTCTCACGCTCAATCTTTCTATCTTCTCGTTCTTTGCGCAGCCTATCATACTTCCTGCGGTGTTCTTCAATTCTATGTGCATTTGGCTCAACCTATAACAGATAATGCATAATCACTTGCAAATAATGACATCCCTCCTTAAAATATATAACAGGGGGCCTGATAGTACTACTACAATTTTTTTATTCAAAGAAAAGGACACCAAGCACTACAACTTAATCACATAGATGTCATGACATTATATCACAGGAGGCAACCTTCTTAAGCACAGCACTTATTTCCTCATCATAGTCCAGCTTCGAAGCCACGTGAAGATCCTCAGCAGCTGCCTCCCATTGTCCCAGCATGGCTCTCGCAATGCCACGAGATTTGTAACCTTTAGCAGAATCTGGGTTTATCTGCAAGAACAGCCAAGTGTCCATGATACATTGAACACGAAATTGATCTGATTTTCTTTCCATGGTGATGCATCTACTTTTTCAAATTGTTACCAATATTCATATCTTGTTCGACAGAAGCATTTAACCAGGGAGAAACAAGAATGATTTCCATAGTTATCACATTCGGACATTCAAAATAGGAGAATGAAATACAATTTGGGAAGACGATAATGTATTCAACCACATGACAGAAAAATGGATTAACTAGAAAGCATGCAAATCTAATGCCTACATGACTCCAATGGAGGAGCAC
Source organism: Solanum clarkiae (assembly GCA_011800125.2). NCBI lineage: Eukaryota > Viridiplantae > Streptophyta > Magnoliopsida > Solanales > Solanaceae > Solanum > Solanum clarkiae. The sequence continues at coordinate 23,544,167 of JAABOM020000103.1, read as the reverse complement.
ATAAAGAGGATATGCCCGATAAATTATTCAGGGTAATTTTCATACAAATCCCGCAAGAAATATAAGTCAGTCAATTGAATTCTTTTTTAATTAGTTATGGATATAGCCATCCACTGCAGTTATTGAGTGACCTTATCAAAAATTAATTGTATTATTAAAAAGAAATGCAGAACAGAGCCAAATTCAGGTAAGCAAATCTGATAGCAAGATCAACCTCCAATGCAGCAGTTGCATCCCTTATGGCAGCATTTGGCTTCTTCATCTTGATATAAACACTGGCTGTGTAAGACAAAAGCAACAAACTGTAATTCGTTGAATTTAAATGAATACTCGGATTACAAAAAATCAACATCAACATCAACAAATCCACTTTGAAAGAAGGTGGTAAATGTACCTCTAGTAGCATACATAATTGCTGATTTAGGATTGAAGAGAATTGCCTTTGTAAGATGTTCGATTGCATCTTCTAGCTTACCTGATGAACACAAACAACAAAAATGACAGATATGACGCCACTGATTTTGTGAACACACAGACAGGCATGCCAACATATAGACATTGAACAGCATCACCTTCAGAAATTGCTTCCATGGCCTGGGCTTTGGACTCCTGAGAAGCATCACGGCTTTCTTCAGTCACCTCCACAGAAGGGTCTCCCATCTAGGAAAACCAGACTTGAAATGTTAAAAATATACATGAATCTTTACACCCAAAACGGAAAGAATATGTATCAGTTTTCAGTCGGATAACAAACCTTTTGTGGCTCATCATTGTCAGGTTCCACGGTATCACTCTCATCAAGCTCAATATCAGATTCAATTATCTCAGGCTCCTCTTCTTCTTCAACAGTCTCTTTCGTATCCTCAACATCATCTATCTCGTCATCACTGGCATCCACCACATGAGACTTCTGCATAGCAAATGTTAGACCAATAGGCAATATGGAATCCAAGGAGAGACATATAACTTTCCCACTACCCAATATTTAATGGGAAACACTGGACCATACCAATACAGTAATTAAAGAAACCGTATACGATGATAACTTGCGGGTACATAAAGAAACCATAATCAAATCAAATAAGCAATCAACTGCACCTCTATCCCATGCTAGCCGTGTTCCGCATCCTACAAATATTCAGTCTATTCAAGCCCATTTCACTACAATAATAATCAGTAATTTGTCTTCCAAGGCGTATCAGAAGTTTGAAAACCTCACACCTGCCTAACGGGAGCTAAGTCTAACAACTCAACCTTATTCCCAACCGATTGGAATCCCTTGCTTCCATTATATCATTCTTAATGCCTATGACATTTCCTATAACTTGTTCGGAAAATAATCGGACATAGGTTCTCTATGTTTAGTAGTATATACACACAAAAAATTAAGAGCCAAAGATTTTACTCTCTGCCTATTTATAATTGTACAGGTTGCTTTACTCATCAGAAACAATAATACTAAGTTTTTACAGAAAACTTTTTAGATAACCTTGGCGTCGGGATCAGCTTGCCCACACTTTCTAACTAATTCTATGGGATACCTGTCTCTCTCTCTCACCAGAACTAGGACTGATGAGGACAAATCACTAGTGTTTTTGTCTGTGCTGGGATTTGACCTTTTAAAACCTTGTGGTTCTCAACAACTACATGTAAACAACTAAAAAAGGTTTTAAAAGAATCAATCCCAAAAAGATACCTCTTTGTAATCGCGCGTGCCGTAAGCAGACGGAGGAAGTTTAGCACCGAGACTGCAAATAGAAAAATCAATCAAGTAAAGTCCGGTCAGCCGAACAATATATGTGCATATTAGTATAATCATTGAAAAAGTTACTACGATTATACCTTTCAATGTAGTCACGGAAAAAGGAAAGAGAAGGATCGGAGAGAATAGAAGGATTGGACTTGCATTGTTCGATGAATTGCTTCAGTTGATTCAACTTCACCGGGTCCATAGCGTTTTCCGATCACCGTCAAATACGATTTCTACAGATTCTAATTTTTCGAAATGCAGAAACTGAAAACCTCCCTTTCGGTGAAAATGGACGGACTCGAACTGACTAGGTTCTTCTAGTAGCTTCTATCACTGAATAAACTCTTATTCCGTTTTATTTTTCTTCGTTATTTTCTTCCACTGGTCCTTTTTTTATTTTATTTTCCTTATTTAAATCAAGATTTATACGACCTACCTAAATTATCTTTATTTTTTAAGTTTTTTATTTGAATAATAAATTATCATCAATTATTTATTAAAAAAATAAACTTTAACTATTAGGTATGTCTTTTTTATTTAAACTATCAAAGTTTAGATAAGAAAAAAGAATAATTGATTATTAAAGTGTATTTTGATAAATAACGTATAACAATTCAATAAAAAAAAATTCACACATCTAATAATTTAAATATAAAAATTAAAATATTTTCGATATGTTTTTGGATTTCAAGAAGTATAAGAGTTATTGGGTATTATAAAGTTAAAAAGTTAACCAAAACTTAATAACTATGACTTGCATTTCAACTCGTTTAAGCTTAAGTAACTTATGGACTGAACATTCATAAATCAATTTTGATCCATCCAAATTGAGTTCGATCCATATTTAACAACATCTATTACTTCTTCTAGGAATTAACTTCAAATTCGACTTATTATTTTCATGGTAAAATTTACCTATTCTCGCACAATTAATGGATTCAGATTTTTGAGTATATAAATGGTAAAATAATTTTTAAAATGCAACTTACAAAGTTCTAGTAAGTAGATTTCTCGAAAAAAATAATATAATTTTGACCAAAGTTATTTGAGTTACAGTAGCATAAACTCTAGTTTCTCCCCCCTAACTAGTTTAAACAAAGATGCATACAAAGAGTAATATCTCATGATGTTAAAGCTTTCTATGGTACATTTTGTGCTGCATGTTTCTTGCTTTCTAATGCCAAGAATAATATGACTAGACAAGAAAAGAACCTTCCTATTATTTAATAACGTACAACATTTCACTTAGTACACCCCACAAATACATCAAGAATATGCAAACACAAAGTACTCACGCATCAATTTAGTTCATCTAAACAGATAATACAGTGGAAAACTTCAGAATGCAAGTGTCAATTCCCTAAATAATACAACATTTCCCAATACTTGAAGAACACAGTCAGTGACCTAAGCAAGCACGAAAGAAGCAAAGAGCATGAGTAAGCTTGACATTCCAGTCCATGTAACGCTGCTCACTCCGTTTTTATCTTTTGTAGCTGGGGTGACGACTGTAAAAGTTTCGTCATGACAAAAGTATTGTTAGCAAGAGGCCAAGAACACGATACGAATTAAATGTGTTGTTTTTAGTAAGTAAATTAAACATGTATCAGTATGTAAGTGCATCAAAATCAACATAATCTTGAATCTACATTTGACTGGGAGATTAGTCCAAAATGAGGAAGAGATGGATGTATATGATTGACAGACGTTTCCGTTCTCCATCTGGCTAACCCTCACATCCAGATCAGTGACTAGGAGAGCCTAAACAAGGTACTTCTACACATGAAGTACCATAACACATGGCACATTCACTTTGAAATGCTTCAAAATTCTCCTAGAAACCTAGGGAATATAGATTAAACAGGGTAAAATACTACTTGGCGGAAGGTATAATAATAACAATTGTCATCCTCTATCTCATTCTTCTTTTCTTTGCTAGCCTTCTGGAAACCTTCAATTGACATGACGCGAGGTGGAAAACACAAGGAAAGAAAAACTTATTCTAGAAGGACAAAGCGATCAGGGGTAAGGGCATAAAAAAGACTTTAAAAACTTGACACGTAGCTATGTAGAAAGACAAAAAGCAACATCCACGAGAAATCAAAGGAACTGCTCTGTATAATTCCAGTGGCTCATTGGATAAGAAAGAATAAGATTATTAATGTTGAGAAGAATAGCTCTCTTAACAATCAGATGAAGTCAGAACATTTTCATTTCCACCATGAATGACCTTTTCAACTCATTCTCTTATGAAACAGCTCAACTACTCAAATTAAACTTTATAAAGTAGGCCAATTATTTTGGCTGGCGATCTAAAGATTGATTAAACACCACTAAGAATTGGGATGAACACTTCAACTTAAGTCCTCACTAGAAACAATTGATGATTGTGTCCGGGAAAAAATGTAAAAGTGTTTGCAACCTTAGAGAAACTCGATTGAAACAGGAAGAACAGGAAATTTGAGAAAGAGAAGGCAACAGAATACTTAATTGTAGAGGACATAAAGGTCTTTATGACACAATTATGAATTTAATTTCTCACTAGATACAACAACAACATTACCCCAATGCCTCAAAGGCTCCCGCCCATTGCGGGGTAAGGGGAGGTCGGATGTACGCAGCCTGACCCCTATGTTTAAAAACATAGCGCGACTGTTTCCGTATGACCCATGATGAGCGTCGAAAGTTGCATTGACTACTGCTATTTCACAATTGAAAGAAGCGCAAACAGTTTAAAGAGTCATTTTGCTTTACTCCATTATACCCCAAAGCCAAAAAATTTCTCACTAGATATGATTCAATATTTTGTTCTTTTTTCCCACTAAATGTCGAAGGTGCAAACAACAAGAGACACTATTAAAAAGGTTTATATGTCTAATACCAAATTTGACATCCAAGAAAATCTCATTACAACATAGAATGACCAAAACATATTGAACGTATCGACAAGTCCAACATAAACTTCTTGTCGGACCACAAATTTATGGTATAGCACAGTCTACTCGGGTCCTTGTTTTGAAAGAGGAACAAAATATTATGTTTTGTCTCATATCAAAGATCTTATATGATATGTTACTCTGTGGAAACGTATTTAATAGTTTGAACAAGTCAAGTAATACAACTGTGTTGTCAAATTTCTGAATTATTGACCAAGGACAGATCTCAAGTCAATCTCTGGATTTTTCATCTTGCTGTAACTTAAATTAAACAAAGGCTGTCCCGAAAAGCAGGGGTGGAGTTGGAATTCCAAATACAACAACATACCTAGTATAATCCCACAAGCTAGAAGTCCGGATATGAATTCTAAAATTCTGAACCTATAAAGTTGAAATCTTGGTTTTGCCTATGCTAAAAGCAGAAATAAACTTAAGTTTACAACTTGTATGTAAGATACTCCCTTATTCCTTTTCACTTGCCCCATATACTAAAATCAGATTATTGTATTTTTTACTTGTCAATGATTTTTTTAACTAATCAAGGGAGTTGGCATATTTTTCACTGGTCAAATTTAGTACTGCCTCCATCCCATTTTTGTTGTCAAAGTTTCCATTTTTAAAGACAAACTATGTAAATTTTGACTAACATTTTAAGATATATATTTTTCATTATATTGATATGAAAAGGCTGCAGTCGGTAATACTTTTCTTATAGTTTTTTAATATCTAAATTTTTATATTAAAATATCAAATTAATTTAATCTAATTTAACCTCAAAAATTGGTCAAATTGGTTTTAGATAAGCCACAACATGACAACTAAAATGGGACGAAAGAAGTAAATCAAGAGAGTTATTATTTTCTTCCAAAATTACCCTAAGTAACTACATAAGCATAATTAATAAGGATGAATTAGTAAAACAAACACTAATAATTACTCATAATTTCTCAAGCTAGTGCCAAATCGATAAAGGCAAAGCAAAATTGAACGGAGGCAGTATACCATGGTAAAGCAAATGAACTTAACAAACACCTATGGTTCGCGATTCAGTAAATTTTAATGAAGAAAGGTTCAATAATTAATGAAAATCAAATTGATGTATACTCCGAAATTGTTCGCTATTATTAACTCAGTGGCAACAAATTTGAAACAATAAGCAATTCAATCTCAATTACCTGGTGGCGCTTTCTCAGAAGGAGAACTTGAACTTGGAGCAACCGCTGCAGACCAAAAAAAAAATTTATCAAATTAATACTAAATCGATACTGTAGTTACTACAGAAATAATCAAACTCCAGTTATTTATCAAACAAAACTTCCAGCCATTCCAGATTTGTTTTTTCTAAATACAGGTGGGGGAAGATGAACAGAGAAACAAAAATGAATAATATCAGATTTGAAGTAGAAATATTATTTCGATCCAAGTTTAAAACCAAAAAATTGAGCCCCAATTCAAAAACCCATTTCAAATAAAATACAAAATCTGGGTTTGAACATCCTACCTTTACAAGCGGTAACATCGCCAGGGATATTACAGTATTTAGGAAGTCCAATAGCTTGAGTAACATTAATACCCAAAGAAGGCAACAAAGTGGGATTTTCGTAAAGTTTGCAGAGACATTGAAGATCTTTGGTCACCGCTTCTCTAAGTGGGTCGCAGCAAGAAGCTGGTGGTTTGGTTGAGTTCAGGTAAGATGCACATGGGACTAATTTAGAAGCACAAGCCGGTTGGGCTTCTGTGGTGGTTGCCGACAGTAACACCACCGTGATCGCCACCGTGATCAGCCAGGAGACTTTGGAGGAAAGCATTTTTCTCATTTGCACGGAAAAGGTGTTTACTATAGTACCCTTTTTTTTGCCGCTAGATGAGTAAGAAGTGTTTCGGTGTGATATGAATGCTACATTTATAGAAGTGCACATGCAACTACAATATGGCTCGTCCTTCTATCTACATTCATTTTTATTTGTCTAATATTAATATATATATTCATATATTTACATGAATAATACATACATCATAAATAGTATTAATCACTTTTTTCATATTAATATAAAAAAATAAATTTTAAAATATAGGTCAAAATATACCAACTCTAGAAATGAAAATTATAATAACTAAAATGGAATAGGAGTGTTTATTTTGCTTTTGATACGCCCTTTATCTCATTTTAGTTGTTATGCAAAAATTAATTTGACTAAATTTTTAAAATTTAATTAGATTAAATTAATTTAATATTTAAAAATAAAAATTTAGATATTCAAAACCTATATGAAAAAATATTATTAATTACAA
>JAABOM020000103.1:23518623-23531478 GCA_011800125.2 Solanum clarkiae | reverse complement strand
CATTCCACCACCAATCGCCCTGACGTCCACCAAAAGTCCCTCGCGAAATCCCTAGTATCTCGGTGGCTACCTTTCTTATGTAACCAGCAGTCGTGTCCCACATACTGTTCAGATTACCTTCACTATTCTACGCCTCTAAGTTTCTCAACTTTTCTTCCATCTCGCGAGAAAAGGGCAGGAGTAAGGCATCCCCATCATATCCTAGGTTGGGCATACACAAACTTCTTCTTCTTATCTCTTTTGATCTCCATATCCATCACTAAAAGCCTATGTTGAGTGGAAACATTTTCAGAGCGAATAACCTTACAATCCGTACATAGACTTTTATCGCCCTTTCGGAGAAGTAGGTAATCTATCTTAGTCTTAGCTACCGTACTACGGAAGGTAATCAAGTGGCTTTCCCTCTTTGGGAAATACGAGTTAGCAACCACTAACTCAAAGGCGTTGGCAAAATCCAAGAGAGACGTCCCACTTACATTCCTCTCCCCAAAGCCAAAGCTGTGAAACTATAGACTTTGTATAAAGATCAAACTGTTGCCTCTTAAGATAGAAAAGGAGCATTTATTTATTATCATGCATTTTCTTGACCTTTATGTTGTTATGAAAATTTGAGAAAGCATTGGTTCTTGACCTAATTTAAAGTTCGCATACATTTTCTAGAGGAACTGCGACAAGACTAAATGGATTCTTGTCTGTCCCTGATATAATTTATCTTCTTTACTTGAAAATTTCTGATATGTCTTAGTTTGCAGATTGAACAAAGAATTTTTTGACCATCTGCAAGTCGAAATTGGAAAGCTGCGTTTTTCCGTAAACAAAACTCAGGTTTTTACTGACAATTTGCTTGATTTAGTATAAGACAGATATGTTAGTGAAATGATATTGACCATCATATTTTCTCAGGACGTGGAAGACAGGTTAATTGAACTGGAAGCAGTGCAAAAGGCCCTGCAAGAAGCAACAGGTCTGATGAATTGACTGTTAAGTTTGCTCTTTTGCTAGAGATTTCCAGACTACTTGGAAATGAGTATGGGTGTATGAGAAGATCCAGAAGTCGGATTCTTCATCACCTAATTCTTAGGTTTCGGAGATACATAGGATATATATGTGGTTGCAGAGACTCGACTAACAACTGTACAGTATAGTATACATATATATTTTAGTAATATAGTATATCTCACACGATAACAAAGTGTTCTTATCCTTATATAGAAATAAGAGAATCTAGGTAATTTATGCTTTTCAACAGTAGACTTGACAACAATCGTAGTCAGCATACCTAGATGAATTGATCAAACCCAGTGTGAATCCTACATCACACTGAAATTGTATCAGATTATAACATGATTAACACGGTGGTAGATGGGTGGATGGGGTTCAAGCAATATGTAAGGCATGCATACACGTTACAAAGTCCCAGATACAGTTGAGGATGAAGTCTCAATAATAAGTTATCCTGTAGAGTACTGACAGTCTGCCGTACTATTTTTCTTTTTCCTGCAGAAGCATATGATAAATTGCAAGCAGATCTTGTCGCAACAAAGAAGAACTTAACTGAGATTTTGACTTCAAAGGATGTCAAAGCTACTGTATGTGATAGTTTCTACTTTCTGCTTCTTTTTTATGTGGGTGTAGTTTGTATATTCGCTTTGTTTTGTTGCTGAATTTGGATTGTTCCTTTTTCCTTGAGCAGCTATTGGATTTGGTTGAGAGGAATCAGCTGAATAGACCGTTGTTAACGCTTCTTGATGAAAACATTGCAACTGCACATAGTGCTAACCAGGTGAGACAAGCAAATTCCATACAATGTAGCTAGAAGTTCCATGGAGTGATGATGCATATTTATGAAGACACCAGTGCAAACATCACATACAATAACTGAAACTTTAATAGAAAAATGTGATTCGAAAAGGAAAAAGAAGTAACTTTTGGAACTGAGCATTGATAACTGAAATGTAAATCCATACAATTTTCTGAAGTTTCAGTGTTCTTCAAGCTTAGTGGTTTCTCCTAATAATAATATAACGAAGAAAAGAAAATAATATACTGAAAGCCCACCTAGTCTTGGGTTGAAAACCTCTCTTTTTTCTTGTGCTTTTCTGGGTTGAGAATTGGTTGCATAGGCAAGCAAGGATGTGGCCTAGTAATGAATGAATTGGGTTGAGAACTATAAGCTGTCAGTACAAATTCCATCGGAGAACAAAGAAAAAACCCCTAAGTAATTTCTTCCCATCTGTCCTAGCCTTGTTGGACATCGTGGTACCTATTGCCGATAGGAAAGTGGTAGGTATCTCGTGGAACTAATTGAGGTGCGGAAAGCTAGCCTGGATGCCAACAACAACATACCCAGTGGAATCTCACAAGTGGGGTCTGGGGACGGTAGAAATGGTGCGGCAGCATCTATCAAAATATTCCTCATATCATATACAGTGGCTGAGCCAGGATTTTCTTTAAGGGGGCTTAAAAAATTTAAGAAGTAGATATACGAACTATCCGAAGGAGTTCGATATCTATTATATATTCGTAAAAGATTATTTTTATTTTTACTATATATAAATAGTATAATTTTTCATCGAAAGGAGTTCGGATGAATCCCCTAATTACGTAGTGGCTCCGCCATTAATTATGTAGTGGAAAGTGAATTACCATTATCAGCTTACCACATCCCTGAGCAGTCTAACAATTTTTGAAGTGAACTTTTTAGCCAATCAATTATCAATTTTTAATCGATAAAAAGAGACACTAGAATCTCTGAGTTATATGGAGAAATTCCTATCATTTCTTTGTTACTTTATCTTTTTCCGGCTAATTATGCTAAAGTTGATTGGTTTTCCCTCACTCAACTCTTTTCTGGGATCTGATAGTTTCTCCGCCATATCTGTTTGACGATGTCTGACAAAATCTCCTTCATTTACAAAATACACAGATATACAAAGAGCAGATAATTATGTCCAATTATCTCAATTGCACTCTTGCAAAAAATGTAAACTCAAGTTCAAAGTTAACTAGTTGTGTTATCTTCATGTTTGGCTATTATTATTTTTGAATCTGCTCTTCGTCGCTAATAAGAGTAAAGAAGCATCCATGATTTAAATTGAATAGATAAATACATTTATGCTTTTGTGAATTTGCGTGTATCTTCTTATGTGCTCGTTGAGTATGGTCAATTATTGTTCTAGCGGACTGAGCATTGCTTAAGGAAGAAGTTTTTCTTTGGAATGATGAAATCAATCATATAATCGAACTGCAAAAGCTGATTACTCTTGTGAAAGCTATTTTCCGGATACACAAAGGATTTTAGGTCATGGAGCTCATCTCATGCATCTCATGCTATGAAAAAAATGAACTGTAAAAGCCGATTAATCTTGTGGAAGCCATTGTTTGGATGAACAAAGGATTTTAGCTCATGGAGCTCATCTCATGCACGAAAAAGACAAAAATGATTACAAGTTAGGATAGGGTTAAGAACTGAAAAGATGAGAAAGTATATGTAAGATGAACAATTCAAAGATGCTTATATATGTGCATGCATCAAGTGTCCACAATATCTAACTTCCTGCCACAAAGTGGTTCAATAATTTTCAGCTGCTCGGTGAATGTTCTTCATAAACTTGATAGATGATAAATTAGGATTACGAAATAACATCCCACTTCTCCAGATGTTCAAGCTGTTATTTTCTGGACAGACGTTGGCATTCACTTGAATACACTTTTATCTCTAAAGATATATGTTCCTTTCCGAGGGATGTACACATGCATGTGTTAAAAGCACATGTCAACACCATCATTGTAATTCATGAGTGAATGATTTTTCAGTGAAAAATAATGATTGATCTGCATAGAAGCTTTGAATGTAATACTGTCTTGAATTTCTGATCTTACTTTGGAAATGCAGAAACAAGCAGCGGAATATATGGAGAAGCTGAGAGGACTTGTTCTGAAGTACATAACAGTATAGGTTTCATCTTAAGGTTGTCAAATGCTTGTCTCATGTTTATACAGAGGAATGGTGAGAATTTCTGGTTATTTATATTTTAGTAATGTTATAGTGTATTGCAAAATTTTGTAGGAATATGAACTTAGAATGGATCCCTTGTGATAATAGTAAGAAAGTATGCTCATTATTTCAGAAATCACAGTGGAAAGAATGAGTAAACCATGTAACTGAAAATCCATGTTCTTCTTTTCTTCTTCCTTGTATGTTGGAAAGTGTGAAATCCTCTTCTACTGAAAGTGCCAATTATATATATGTCATGAGTTTGAGTTCTGAAATTAGTAACTGACCCTTGGGTTAGGTAGGCTGCCTATATTACGCCCTCTGGGGTAAGGCACTTCTTCGACACAAGATGCTTCGTGCACCGTGCTGTGCTTTTTGTTACTACTAGAATGTAATCTCCTTTATAGTTTATAATACAACTTTAGGTGTACAAATGTAATAATTACCCTTTAAAATTTGTGAAGGTACTATAAAAAAAAATCTACAACTTCCTCAGACTGAAACTTTTGATGTAAGTTGAGTAGATGTCTTATGTTTACTAGATTCTGAACTGTGAAATGGAGGGACATTTTATTGAGAAGAGTGAGAATCCTCAGTGAAAAACTAATGGGGCTGATGTGTATACATTTGTCCTTTTCTTGCAACTATCACCCAGGTATTCTGAGTTAGTGATGTTCCCAAAGCTGGATCTATGTTAACAGCCAGCCATATATATTATTGTTTTCAGTTGTAGCCAAATTTTTTAGGTCTTTGTTATATAGTGAACATTTAATAGTCTTTTCATGGCTTCATAAACTTAGGTGAAAATCACCTATGCAGCATAAAAGTTGAAATAGGTACTTGGGATGTTCCCTTTTTGGTAAATTACGTAACTATGGAAGAACTTGTAGTTATAGTTAAAGATTTTATTGCTATTTTCTCTCTCCTCTCTTCCTTTCTCTTACCTCTCTCCTCTCTCTCTGCAATATCTTGCTAACTATACAAATACATATGTGTATTAGTTTCACATATAGAATTATTTGGCAGATATACACATACAGTTTGACAAATATACATATATAATTCGCTTCTCTCCACTCTCTGTAATCTCTGGCTTGCCTCTTTCCTTTCTCTCTTGATCTCACCCGCCTCTCTTCTATAATATGTAGCTATATAAACTATAGCTATTTCTCCCTTATTATGTTTCTAGTGTTTGCTCTTTTTGAAAAATTCTTTTCTTTTTTTATACCCTTTCAGTATCTGAAACCCATTGGCTTGGCTAGTCCAAATTCATGTCGTGGAGGACTCATCAAGGGAGAACCACTCCCTATTTGATTTTTTTAATTTTATTTTCAAGGCTCGAACTTGATTTTTGAATGCTTATTTTGTACCTATATCATGTGCTTATTTCCTTTCTATTAATTGTATCATCATTGCTGGCTGCCAGCACTTATGTCTGAGTACTATAAACCAGGCCCTCTTGCAAATATGTACTGATTTCTTCTTGTGTATTATTGCCTGGACAACCATAAAATAATGGTGAGTTGGTGACCTTCCACATGAATAACAATTAACAGAGTTACTGTTGTTTGGGCACAGACCAAAATCACAAAAATTGTGTTCAATTTTGTCTTTTGTTCTCACTTTAAGAACCTTCCAGGAAGTAATCAGCTCTGTTTTTTACTACACTGTTTTTCTAGCCACCTGCAGGGCAGAGCTATATTCATTAGTGGTGATCAGATAAATATCCTTCGTTGAATTTTTTTTTTTTAAATATGTAAGTTAAGTATAGATATTTTAATATATATCTATTATTGTACATCCTTGATACAAAAATCACTCATCCATGTTTTAAGAATATTTGTGACAAAAATGCTAGTTTCGCTAGACCGCCACTATCCACGTGTTGGTCAAAAGATTCTCTTTAAGCCTCTTGTATTAATTGCTTAATAAAATATTAGTTTCATAATTTGACTAATTTAGTAGACTCTAATACTTATCCTGTTGTGCTGTAATATCAATCTCACTAGGGACTCTTGATTCTCAACTTTCTTTCTGCCTACCATGTAAAGCCACACGTTGGCGTGTACCACGTTACCTTAAAAGTTTGTTCATATCTATCTAATTTGAGATAAGCTTGATGCTATCACAAATAAAAATGTAAAAAAAAAAAGAAAAAAAATTCAACGCACAAAATATTTTTTGTACGATTCAGATAATATTGCATTCCAAAAATATGAATATAGACGGTCTATTTATATCCGAATGTAAATATTAGTGATTGTTTTCACAATTCAAACTCGTGACTTATAAATCATCACCAGGACATATGTTTCACACTCTCCTCCAAGGCGGAGCTACATTCATCAAGGATGATCAGATGAATACTCTTCATCGAAATTTTTTTTCGAATATATAAGTTAAATATAAATATTTGAAATATATCGATTGTTGAACATCTTTGATACAAAAATCACCCATTCATATTTTAAAAATATTAACACCGTCGATGAAAATACTGACTTTACCATTAAATCTCCTTCACCAAATATAAAAAAGATTTTATAAACTTGGACAATATCCCAAGGTGCAAAGAAAAATATTACTATATCATGAAGATATTTAGGAGAAATATCAAGGTGGAAAGCTTGAACGTTACGTTGCATAAAAAGAAGAGAAGAAGGCAAAAGTGAAAGAGACATGTGAAACTTTGTATGTTATACCCAAACGGAAGAAGATTTTTCCATTGGTTTTACTTACTTTAGAATATTGATGCCAACTTTATCAGCATGTTGAGCAAGTAGTGACTAGCAATCCTTATGTCATTTTTCTTTTTGTCTTGAAATTTCAAAGCTTTATTTGAATTTGGATTCCTTAATAAAATAATTTATATTCATATAAATATTTAAATATTATTTTAAATAATCATAAAATTTATAATTATTAATTTTTTCGTAAATATCGTGCCAAACCAGAGAACGACAGTAGTAGTTGGTCATTAAATAACTAGGAACCATTTTAAATTCTATATAAAGCTTCACCATACTCTTGTACACTACACCAAAAAGTAGAGTGACAAGTTAAAAATTAGCCATGGGGAACCATAGTCTTCACTTGGTAATAGTATTCTTATCTTTCCAATGCTTTCTTCCTTACAATACCATGGCTAAATCAGCCATGATTTCAAATCCAGCTGCCATAAAATTCATCAAAGTTTCATGTAGAGCAACACTTTACCCTGTTTTATGTGTCCAATGCCTCTCTGCTTTTGCCAACACTGTCAAACAGAGCGAGAAGCAATTAGCTCATGCCGCTTTGTCAGTTAGTTTAAGCAGAGCGAAATCGACTACAGCGTTCGTATCTAAGTTAAATAGAATGAGTGGTCTAAAGCCAAGAGAAAAACAAGCAGTTAAGGACTGTTTGGACACTATGAGTGACAGTGTTGATCAGATAAATAAATCAATTCCTGAACTTGGACATACTGGTCAATTTTCAGCTGGACAGGAGTTTATGTGGCATGTTAGTAATGTACAGACTTGGGTGAGTGCTGCACTTACTGATGAAAATACTTGTCTTGATGGATTTTCAGGGCCTGGTATGAATGGAAATGTGAAAGCTGCTTTGAGATTGAGAATCCTTCATGTTGCACAAGTTACTAGTAATGCACTTGCTTTGGTTAATCGTTTTGCGGATCGACATAAGCCTAGTGCGACTGCGAATAGTCCTTAATGCGACTAGAGCAGGACTGCGAATCTGAATTAGTCGGACCAGCTACGAGGTTGCTAGTTTTGTTGTGTAAAGGTTATGTTTTTTTTTTTTGGTTTAATTTGCATAAGCATGAACTTGGTGCTTTGTGTCTAGTTGTAACAATATATATGTATTTACTGTTGTAGTAAGATGAGGAAAAGTTCAATTTTGTAGCTGCAGTGAAAGATAGTGCAGCTTATGTGAATGTAATAATATAATCTTCTTGCTTGTATGAGCTTTGTTTTTGTACTCTGTTTTTTGTTCTTTCGAAACAAACTCTTTGTGTCCATGAGGTAATGATAAAATCTACATTTTACTTCATTCAGCAGAGTCAGCAATAAAATTTAGGAGGAATTCATAAAATAAAATGGACGCCAGAAAATTTAACGTGGTTCACCCAAAACTTTTGAGCTACATCCACAAATAAACACTTCTACTGTATTTCTTCTACTACTATAAATAGTAGGCATTTATAAATAGTAGGCATAATTCCATCAATCTCGGATGGAGCCAAAAATTCACTATTTTTTGGTTTTGGGGTATGATGGAATAAAGCAAAATGACTCTTTAAACTGTCTGCACTTCTTTCAATTGTGAAGTAGCAGTTAGTGAATGCAACTTTCGACGCTCATCATGGGTCATCCGGAAACAGTCGCGCTATGTTTTTTAAACATAGAGGTCACGCTGCGTACATTCGACCCTTCCTTACCCCGCAATGGGCGGGAGCCTTTGAGGCACTAGAGTAATGATGTTGTTGTTGTTGTTGTTGTTATTATAAATAGTAGGCATAAGTGTACAATTTCCTCTATTATTACAAATAGTAGGTCTCAGAGAAAAATATCAAAAAATAGTAATCACACTATTTCTTTTAGGAAAAAATATTTCCTAACCACACAATCTAATTTTTTTTCACATACTATTTTATTTTATAATTTATGGTATATCTTACAGAAGAAAAAAATTATACAGTATTTTTTTTCTCTCTTTGGCTCTCTCTGTATTTTTTTCTTTTTCTTCAATGTTGAAATGAGGAATGTATTACTCCTATATACAGGAGTAATTTTGGTAGGTGAGAGCCTCCCTCTTTGACAAAAATAAAGAATTCGTTGGAGTGACCTACACTTAGACCCTACGTATGAAATTTTATTGAATAATACATGCTACTACCTGATATTGAGCTTAAATTAAGAATTGCCTTGTAGTGCATAGTTTAGAAATTTAGTCCGTCCGAACTTTTAATGAGGATTTCAGAAAAGGAGAGCATAAATTAAGAATGTTCTAGTTCTTCCTCACTTCCTCAAAGTGTTATCTATATTTTCATGGTATTCAGACTAAGTTATATATCCCTCGATTATTTTTCTCCTTTAAAAATAAATATTGAATAATTTTGCAAAATGTTATCTATATTTTCATGGTATTCAGACTAAGTTATATACCCCTCGATTAATTTTTTTCCTTTTAAAATAAATATTGAATTATTTTGTCTATTAAGATTTGAACAAAAAAAATTGCAGATTGAGTGAGCCATGGGGAGACTTGGAGCTGAATTTGGCCTCTATCTGCTGCTCAATCATTGTTATGAACTTTATTGCATGGGGCTTTTTATTGTACAATGATCATATTATCACTAATGCTCACCCCAAGGATAGAAATTACTAATTTACAAATAATTTTTTTTAATGTCACCTAATATTTTTACCAGATTTGAAGTTGATGGTGATCCAGTAATGATTTATCAGTGCCATAGGATTGGTTCAGCCCAACTACTTTTGTAGCCAGTAGGGTCACTGTTATTGAACAAAGTCATAAATTGAAATTGACATATACTCTTTCTACATTTTGTTAATTAATATTGCCGCCAACTCTTATTTTAAAAATAAAAAAATTTGTTACTTCAATCTGTTTATAATTTGAATTGAGATTGTTCAATTATATTCTAATGAAACTGAGTCGTCAGTGCAACAGTATTTTTGTCCTAATATATTTCAATAATATAACATGACAAACTAATTGTTGAGACACAAAGTCTTACATTGGTGGTTAATGGAATGAGTGATCTCCTTATAACTCTTAGGCAATCCTCTTTCCTTTGACCTAGTTTTTGGAGTGTAAGTTAGGCCTAAGTTCTACTTCAACATGGTATCAGAGTAGAGCCTGCCTCACCCAATGTTGGGCCCCCGAAAAAGATTATCCACGCGTGAGGGGGTGTTGAGACAAAAAATTGTCCATGCAGGGTGGTCTCCTTACAAGGCTTAAGCTTAGTATTTTATAATTGAAAATTTTAATACACTAATAAGACACAAATAGTATTTTATAATTGAAGATTTTGATAGCATTTTAAAAGGAAGACCTTTTGACGTTTTACAAATTAAACACAAGAAAATAAATTTCATGTAAAAATAAAATTATGGTATGCATAATATTTAAAAATAAAAATATTTCGGGCAAAAAAACACAATACTTAATTTATTTAATTTTTTAAAGTAAATTTTGTTCTAAGGCGACAGTTGCACCTGCAATGCTTGTTGGTTAGTTCGTATATCCCGCCGCAATTTCCGGTAAATTGTAGATATTCTTATTATATTCAATTTATTTTTCTCTTCAGTAATAATTCAATTATTATATCTAGTGAGACAACTTTTTTTTTTTTTTTAAATTATTTCTGTTACCTGCCGTGGACCAAATTAGATCATGAGGGGACTGCCATCGTCCTTTCCTTTTTAATATTTTACGTATCTGATTTTTGTTGGAATGCATGCATGATCAATAGTGTTGGTGAAAGAAATATCACGATTTAATGTATGTTATATTAATATATTAATTAAGTTCATAGTATATATTTATAGTAGTTAGTAGCAAAATTAAAAATTTTGTTAACGGGTGTTAAAAAATTTAATATATGTATGAATTTTTTTTGACCGATATACTTGTATAATCTTTTATATATATTATAATTTTTCGAAGAAAGAGATTCAAATGACCACTCAATTATGCCAGTGATTGCAATTGGTACAAAAGTTGTTATATTTACGGGAACACATATTTGAAAATTTGAATTCTTGAAAATAATATCTCAATAAATATAAAATTATTTTATCTTACCTTTGATTGAGCCTAATTAGTACTCTTAACTTAATTTCTATGGAATTTATGCAGAGTAAGGTAGAAGTTTAATTTCAAAAGGTCAAAAAAAAAAAAAGAAAAAACTCTAAATTATTCTGAGCAAACCAGAATTGGACCGGATAAAAATATTTTGATTTACAAATTTTTATTAAATAAATAATAGAGGTAAAAACTAAACACCAAATATTGGCTCTGTCAAATCAATGTATCTGTGAGCACGTGAAGCCCAACAGGGCACGAGAAACCTGAGGAGGGGTCCATAAAGATTTTCCTTATTTTGGGCCTATTGTGGGCCCAGAAGTCAATGTAGTATTGGAGAATGGAAAGGCATTTTGAGGAAATTAGGAAGAAGGAAAAATGATGCGAAATGATTGATATTTAATGGTGGGGGCGGCAAAATTAAGCTCTTTTTACAGCCTCGTGGACGGACGAAAGAAGGAAAGTTACAAAACGGGGCATCTTATCTATGATAAAGTTTGAGCGGGTTATTATTAGCTTAATCTAATCCATTTTAATTCATTTATAATTGGGTTGATATGCAATTCGAATTAATTCGACAGAGATTTTGTTAAAATATTTTCAAAATATTTTTTTTCAATTTGATATGTTTCATATAGAAATAATAAAAAAATAATTTAATTAAGTAATAAAGTATTGAAAAAGAACAAATAAAATAAGTAAAACGTAGTAAAGATTGGGCCAGATTGGGTCTTGACCCGCTCTACAACTCGTTACTCAACTCGTTTTGACCCAACGCATTTTGACCCTAGCAAATTTGGGTTGGGTTGGATCTTGACCTATTTGGTGTCTTGACCCATTATAATCCCGTTCAAATTTGCTCCAACCTGCCTAATTGCCACCCCTAACTTTAACTATGATTTCTTATTGAACGTGACTATAGTTTGATTAATTGTAGTACAATTTGTATAATTCGATTCCTAATTGTATACATTCTGAATTTGCATATGTTTACCTTAGCTATTTTGTATAAAATTTGTTGATACATTTGATTTGTATAATTTATGAAAAAACTCATAACTATTAGTTATTTATATAAAGTTTGTTGATACATTCAATTTGTATTAGTTATGAAAAATTCATAATCATGTATGTAAAACTTGTATATATATATCATATTTGTATATTGACAAGTGACATATATCAACAGAAATATCCATAATAAATGAAACTATGACTATTGAGCGTAATTAGGCAGACTGTAGTTGAGGAACATAATTAAGTTATTTCTCATTGCTATTTATTAAATTTGCTCATGTAAGAAAGCTCATGAAATATAATTATTGTTTTAGTATTTTTATTTACTGAAATTAATTAGCCATGTCAACGAATTGACACACTATAAATAAATTTTGGTGCTCAACTGAAACTAAATTTAGTAGAGGTATCTTAATGAGGTATTCAGACAAGTTTAAGGAATCATATATGCATATCTCTAAAACGTAAATGTAAAAATTAAAAAGAAAGAAAACACTTATAAGTTTTTCTTTTGCCAAATAAGTAAATGATAGAAAACCAAACAATCAAAATTTAATTGTGGGTTATAATTAAGTTATGATTGTTAGCTTAGCTTAAATTGATCTACCTAGCTATCTTTGACCAAATCAAATTTAGCCTATCCGTGCTATACTCCACGTATGTCCTTATATAAAACATGCATGTTACATATAAACTTCAAAAGATGACATTTATTTCATGAAAAAAATATTGGATTACAACAAAAAAAGGCAACTAGCCTCCATTCTAATAACCAACTAGAATAAAAAATATACTTCCTTTGAAAATAAGCAACTAATAGTAGAAGAATACAAATAAAAATTACCAAGCACACCTAAATTTGGCTTAAGCACATTGGAAGTTCTTGGGTGCATATTTTCCACAATTGTTGAGCAACAAGCTGAGGGAAAGTGGAACATTCAGATTAATTCCCAACACATTGGCTTTAAGTGCAGTGCAAAGACAAACAGCAGCATCAAGGTCAGCAAGTCCTT
>JAABOM020000103.1:23417564-23480976 GCA_011800125.2 Solanum clarkiae | reverse complement strand
ATTTTATTTTATAGTCTATGGTATACCTCACATAAGAAAATATTTATTTTCTCTCTGTGGCTCTCTCTGTATTTTTTTTTCTCTTTCTGTTGGTGTGTTAAATGAAGGATTGAAACCTTCTATTTATAGGAGAAGTTTTTTTCTCCACCTCTTCTCTTGACCAATCAGAGAAGAGGGAAAAAAACTCTTCTTACACGTTTACAGCTGCAAATTACAAATTGCTGCAATTTGCAGCACACAATCTTTGACCAAATTGTAAGGCAAGGCAATTTGCCTTCTTTTTAAAATGGGTGTGGACCCTATAAATTAATAGGTAGATTCCTCGAAAGGTAACTTGTTTATGATAAGATTTATATACATTAAGTAGTAATGTTTAGCGACAAATAAATATGGAATGTAACAAATATTACATATATATATATATAGTTTATGATCACTTTATGGTACATTCGTGTGCTATGGATTGGTAGCCATTTATGTGAAAATTAGATTGGCAAAATTCAAACCAAATTGTTTAATCCATATAAGTTTGGACGAATTATTAACTTGTTCATTTATTAAACAGTTATAATATATTTATATTAAATGCATCATGCACTTTTAATACAAGTGCAGATTTATCATAATATTATTATATATTACTATAGATAATAATAAATAAAAGATATTACTAAAATCAATAATTATTTATTAATATAAATCTACTTTAATAATTTTTCCTTGGCAAAAGTTCATCCAATGCTAGTAATTGAGTAGTTAAAATACTAAAAGTATTTTTTACAGTCCATTTTTGAGCACTTTCATTTTCGAAAATCATAAATTATTTGGACTGATGCTCATAATTTCGAAAGAAAATATCTGGACCTAGAGTTACTCGGCTGGATCTTTTGGGTCAGCCCGATTGTCCAACGGGCCCCGTTTTGCCCATCACTAAGTTGCAACTCCAATTGATTAATGGATCGACCAGTGCTAGCCAATTCAGCTCCGTTCTCAACGGCACTTCCCACCACCGACCGCGGCGGCGATTCTTGATTTAACGTTCTCAAATTCAGATATCCGACACGGTATTTGGATCCGACCCGGATAATTATACCCATAAACCATCTCTGCCTCCCTCAACAATTCAGCAAACAGAGGGTGATTAAAATAAATAACAGGCATCACAACTCTACACGTGTCATCCTCCTTTTCTCCCACGTACACAGCCAAGTGTCCCTTGGGTACACTAACTTTCTTCTTGGATTCTTGCCCGACCCGGAAGTAACCCGAATTGGTTCTCCTAAAACAGAGTACTCGTTTGGCTCCCTGTTTAAGGAATTGCACACATTTGCGTAGCTTCGAACATCTTAATTTCTTCATAGCTCAATTTTTTTTCCTTTTTTCTAAAATGGGTTAGTTAATTTGTAACAGAGAAGGAAAAAATGGTTTCACAATTTGAAATTAAGAGAAGTATTTGGAATTGGGAGTGAAGAAAAAGGTGAATATATATATAATTTATATTGAGAAAATTATGGAATTGGTCGGCACATACGATAGAAATGAGCAGAGTTTGTTCGAGGGACAAGGAAAAAGGTGATCAGCTGAACAGGCGCTACCATAACAGGATTTTGGAGCAATGTTTCTTTAATTTGACATACAATTTAAATTAAAAAGAGGTAAAATATACATAAATATTTTTTAATTTTATGATCTGTTAAGTATGTCAAATTAAAAAAAAGTAAGAAATGGTATAAGCAAATTGAAATTAAGAGGGTGTAATTGTTTCAACTTAACAAATGGCTTTGCACTATCAACAATAATATTCGTTTTGATGTGAGCTCAGTGGCGGAACTAGGATTATTACTAATGGGTATTGTCATATGAACTAATCGAAAACGATTCGATATTTATCATATACATATAAAATATAATTTTAATTATGTATAAATAGTATAATTTTTCGTCAAAAGGAGGTTCAAATGAACCCCTACCAAAGGAGTCGCTCCGGCCTCGTGTGAGTCCATAAATATAGGTTCAATTTGAAGCGTTAATTGATTATTGCATTGTGCACTTCATATGTGGTAGGTGTAATGGTAGTTCAGTGTGGTGGTGGAGTCAAAATTTTCATATATGGAGTTCAAATTTAAAGAAGTGAACAAGTTAACTAATCAAATAAAGTTCAACATCTACTATATATATATTAAATTAATTTTAATTATGTATAAATAGTATAATTTACTATAAGCTGTCTCCGCCTAACATAAGACTCCTCTCTAGCTCTTATTTGTTGTACCTGCCATTGATTTTACCATATTGGAAAAAATAAATAAAAAGGAAGATTTAATCATTCATTAATTCGCAAATACAATCATAATTGCTAAATCAAATTTTATAATTTTTGTATTCTACTGCATAGTATCATGTTTGATCTTATACACATCCTATTCTTTGAACTTTGTAAGAAAGATGAAGAGGAGTACAAAACAAAATATGAGGTTGGTAAAACACATGGAATGCTGGAATTTGGACCATAAAAAATGATGTAGAAGACCAGTAGTTTTGGATAACTCAAGTGATCACTAATGAAGAGACAAAAAGTACAATTATTTTTTGGTACCAAGTACACTTACTGATAAATTATGAATCTTTTTCTTTAAAAATAAACATGATTGATGTCCTATATATGAATTACGACAATTTTCCAGTTGTCTAGTCAATATTCCAAATAATTTTATCTTCATTTCAAGAATTAATTAAGGAACATTTGAATATTTTTATATTCCAACACACGAGTGTGCTCTCTTACTTAGTTGCCAATAAACAACAGTATATAAGCCAGTTTAATTTAGATTTTGGATTCTAGTAATGTTAAGCTAATACGTGTACAATTAACAATTAAATCCACCTAATTAATGTTTCTCCATGATAACTCTTACCTACGTTCCACGAAGGTAACTTAAATGATTATAATTAACAATATTAATTACGTTGTTTAGAAACAACCCCGTTTCCAGTAGGAGACAATAAAAAGACAACTTGTATATAGTTGGACAAATCTGTAGTAGAGATAAATTTTATATTATATATATTATTTGTAACATCACGTACAACAACAACAACATACCCCGCACAATCCACAAGTGGGGTTTGGGAAGGATAGAGTGTACGCAGACCTTATCACTATCTCATAGAAGTAGAGAGACTGTTTCTTGTAGACCCTCATCTCAAAACCCATAAGCAGAAAGAACCAGATATGACAAAAGGAAAGGGAGAGAACAAAAAAGTGAATAATAATGAATAACACATGGCAGCATCTAAACATGGTAAAACTAACACATAATACGACGGATAATGAGAGCACAAATTAGCCACCTAATCCTACCAATTAGCCTGCTACCCTAATTCGCGACCTCCACTTCTTTCTATCTAAGGTCATTTCCTCAGTGAGATCAAATTCCAGTATATTATGTCTAATCACCTCCCCCAGTATTTCTTCGATCTACCTCTACCCCCAATAGCTTGTAACATCACACACAATCAGATGTATATTATATTGTAAATAAACATATTAAAAACAACGTTGTAAAAGTTGTGTTATCCGTAAATTTGGTTTAATTTGATGATTAAAGGTCTGAATAAGGTTTTGAATTTTGATATCAAATATCATTCCCATTACCCATTATAATTTGTTTTCAAACTTCATTATCTCCAAGATAGTTTTAGGTGAACAGTTGATTACAAAAAAGAAAAAAGATGAACAATATAATGAAGATAATATATTTTAAACAATTAAAAATTCCTTGATTAATGTGTTAAGAGGGTTACCACTGATTTAGCGTTGTGTCTACAAGATTGAGATTAGACAAATTAATTAAGCAGATCAATTGATGTTATTAAATTAGGTCAATTTATCAATTTGTCTACCCATTTCCATGCAATTTTGTAGACATATTCGCACCACTCCCAATTTTTTAACTCATATTATCAGTTCAAAACTAGAATTTTCCACTAGGAATTAAGTTGGCATAATTGCATCGATTGATTACTATAAAATGTATGCTATTGACTTTAAAAAAATTAAATCAAGATAATGATTAAAAACAAATTTATAGAGACATTGGAGTGTCACACTTTGCACTTTATGTGCTAGGATGAGAAGTCGTACGTCAATAAAATATAGGAGAGATGTTAGGTATATAAATAGGTAAAATTTATACATTAGCGACATATTCTAAAGCAGTGGCGAAGCCACATAGGGATGAGAGGGTTCATCCGAACCCCCTTTGGCGAAAAATTATACTATTTATATATGATAAAAATAATTTTTTATATAAATATAATAGATGTCGAACCCGCTTCGCTTAGTTCATGTGTCTGCTTAAAATTTTGAACCTCCTTAATCAAAATTCTGGCTCTGTCACTATTCTAAAGCCGTATGGGCCTAGACCAAGGTAAACAAGTTAGAATATATATAAAAAGTTACTAATATTTTTTTTAAATCTTGTTCTTCATCCTTTTCTGTTGTAGTTTAATGGGTCTTGGGCTTGAGAACTCCAACTTTAGTCTTGTTTCTCATCCTTTTTTTGTTGTAGTTGAATGGGCCTTGGGCTTGAGGAGTCCAACTTCAATACCTAAATAATGGGCCTTTACAATTCAACTTCCATACTAAGAAGGGCTAGTATAACCATAGGCCTTTGTGGGGAATAACTATGAGGAACTCTAAAAAATGATTATAATTTGGGATTATTAATTATTAATATATGACTATAGTTTATTTAATTATGTTTTATAACTAGATGTTAGAAGGAAGAAAACCAAGCGAGATTTGGAAGAGGGAGGAGGAACATATATTATATTCGTTGTATCAGGTTGTATCACAAATATAATTAATTTGTACCAATGAATACAATTATATCAAGTGTACTAACGAATACAACTAATAACTATTAAATTCCAAATTGTCAAGATTTTTTATCTCTAGTGAATGTATTAAACTATACAATAAATAAATAAAATGAAGAGGGATACTCCATAATCAGAACAGTTAACTCCAAAAATTTTGAATGATCCTACCAAATTCCACTTTCACACCTCATAATCACTTTATTGATCAATCATTATCGGATTTTACTTGCAATTTATTTCTAATTATATCGACAAATGATGCATTTTCTAGTATGACAACGATCAAAAACTTTAGCTTACCAGATTGTATATATGTTTAATAGTCATAAATAGAATAAAATAAGTTTCAATATTGCCCTACCAATCCTTTTGTTGGTGCAACATTGATAGCCAACAATATCATATGACACGAGAAGTTCTTTTTTTTTTTTTTTTAATCTTTTTGAGGTAATGTTTTATAAACGTTAGACATACCTAGTGAAATTGCGCAAGTGGGATCTGGAGAAAGGGCAAGTTCAGTGGACTAAAGCTCTCGCTATGCACAGGTTTCGAGGAAGGGCCCGATCACAAGGGTGTATTATACGCAAATTTATGTTTTTTTTCCATCTCTTTGAGGTAATGCTATATAAAACCTTAGACTTACCTAGGAAAATCCCACTACAAGAGTCTATTGTATGCAGACTTGCCTTGCATTTCTGCAAGAGGCTGTTTCCAAGGGTTGAACCCCCGACCTCCAGGTCACATGACAACAACTTTACCAGTTAGTCCAAAAATCAAAAATACTATTTCATGTTATAATGTAGTATGTGAATGAAACCTTTTTATATCGACATCAATATCATTTGAATATAAGATAACATGAAAAATTGAATTTTGAAAGTGAAAGATTAATTATTATAATAAATATTATTATACATGATAATTATCGTTAAGAGATTTGACTTGTTATATACAATTTTAATTACTTTATTCTAGAAGCTCATCTATTGATTTTAAGCTCTTTAGTGCTTTGTTACTTTGGTTGATATTAGTTGTTACTTCCAATGATATCCTCTAGCATATATAATTGAGCATACAAAACGTTCTTTAAGAAAGAATTGCTAATAATGAATACATCATTTTGTTCCAATAACTTATATTACGAGCACTTTAACCAATATATGCACATTAAAAAGAAAAGAAATAATTAAGTTTTTCTTTTTGGGAAATATCCTCTTTTTAAAATCTAGCATCAAATCTATTTTTTCCACTTTCAATAAAAAAAAAAAAAAAAGAAGAAGCATAAATTCTATGAAAACAATTAGAAAATATGTTAGTCCTTTGAATGATCCAAATCACGAAAGGCTGTTCGAACAAACAAAGTTTTAAAAAATAAATATTAATAAAATGTCATGAAACTTTTATGACTTAAAGTATGTCATTACGGATAAATGAGAAATTGAACATCAAAATATTATTTTTAGGAATTATAAATTAACTATAAGTGCCACATAAAATAGAATGAACCAGGAAAACTCAAATTTGTCACCTTAGCCTATAATATTAATTGAGTCAGCATCAACACATATAGACACTTATTCCAAATAATAAAAAGTGTTTTCTTGGATCTAGAAAATGATTCTAAATTTGGAGATGGAGTTGGGTGAAGAAAGGTTCTTTTCTTTTTCCTTGAAATAAATTAAAGTAAGGTTTTGTAACTCTTTTACAGTACTAAAAATACTTTAATATATAGCCAACATATGTAGCCACGCTGTTGGGATAGAATTGAATGTGATTGTAATGATACCAAACTTCCACTCATCGAACTCTCTATTTGCTCTCATTTCATAATCTTATTATTACTACCATAATTTGCATTATTATACAGACACACACATATAACCAATTAAAATTCGGACAATTCAGAATTTAAAGTTTATAATTTTTATGATGACAATTTCGAGTGATATAAAGAAAAAATAGCTAGATTCATAATTAAAACGATATGATAGATATTTAATAAATTTCTTAATATATATGCAAATTATGAATAAATATTTTTGGATTCTTGTGAATTCACATATCATGTACTATATCCGCCCTAGCATAATTAATATCTTGTGTATTTGAGAATTCGTTTAGCAATTAATTCTAAATTTCCTTGCATTAAAAGGTGGTAAAATTAACCTTTAAAAATATTATCTATTTAATTTTTTTAAGTTTAGATGTTTAATGGCTTGTTCATTCACACAATCCGTTTTTACTCGCTCATTTTAACATATTTAAGAGTTGAGTTGGTTTGGGCTAATTAAATATACAGAAAGAAAAATCATTTCCACTTTTGCCCTTAGTTTGTGCTCGTCCTTCATTCGTACTCCTCAAGAGAAATTACTTTTTTATGGGGCATAAAGTTTCACCATATAATATTTCATAAATAGTGTTTTGTATCCTTAAAAAACTTGTATCTCGCTAGGTATAAATTCAATTTTAAAGGACAAAAATTAAAGACATATAACGATTCAGGTTGTTAGTGATACCTTCACAGATGGTATTAGAGTCATTCCTATGTCAGTCTTGTTAATGTGGGTGAGATTTGCCATGCGTCGCAGGAATTTGTTTAAACTCGATTAAACTCTAACCCATATCGACAATGCTGATACAGAAGTAGCTCTGATACCATCTGTAACGATCCAACCTACTAGGGATATTATCCATTTTGGACCTAGGCCCGCATGACTTGAAAATGTGTCATTAGAAAGTAAGACTTATTTACTTGTCTACCCAGCATCTCTCTCATGTTTTATCGATATGAGTATTATATCTAAAAATGAGTTATTACAAGACCAATCTATCGAGGACAAAAAGTAAAAGTCTATTCATTTGACGGGAAAAAATGTTAGACAAAAGGAGACTAAAATTGAAAGAACCAAACCAGTTGTAAAGCCAAGTGAGCCAAAAAGAAAAAGAACATCTTTTCACACATAAGAAGCAAGGATTGTCTGTTTGGCGTGAGATGTGTGTGTTATTTTTCTAGAATACCCAAAAAAGAAATAGTCACATGACAAAATATATAAAATTGGGCAAGAGTTAAATGATGGTGTTTATGAGACAATAATATATTACTTATATAATTTGGCAAATCTCTGATGAACACTTGTCCAATCCACTCTATCACGCATGCTTTAATTTATTTTGTGTTGCAATATGTTACTAAAATTTGAGTCAAATGTAAAGTACAATTTTGAGCTAAAAAAGAGACATATGGTTGAGCATTGAAAACAAAAACTTCACATTGATACTCTCTTCGTTAAATAATAGTTATCTATTATTGATTTGGTATATGAATTAAAAAATAAAGATAATTTTATCAAATCATCCTTTGAATATAATAAATATAATATCTTGAAAAATATAATAGACAAATAACTATAATTAGGAGAAAAGTATTAAAAACATACCTAAACTTGGCACGAATTATTATTTTCATCCGCAAATTATTGATAGTGTTAAAAATACCCATCTATTTGACTAACTAAACTAAAATACACCCTTGAACCATCACAAGTGTTAAAAACACCCTTTAACTTCAGTTAGTCGAGTAGAAGGGTGTTTTAACATTATTAATAGTTTGAGGATGAAACTAATAACTTGCACCAAGTTCAAGGGTGCGTATTTTTAATAATTTTTTTTATAATTAATGATAAGGATAAATTTGAAACTAAGGGCAAAATTATCTGCTGACTTCATAAAGCGAACAAGTATTGTTGGACATTTATTTTAATAGTAAAGATGAACGGAGGGAATAGTTAAAAGACAAAAATAGTTACTCGCACAATATATAAATAAATGGATGATATTACATTATATCAGAAGCTAACTAAAATAACAACGTTTCCAAAATTATATTTAAAAAATAGCCATTATACGGGACATTATACTAAAACTGGCTATTTGTGAATAATTATATTTAAAAAATAACCATTCTATTGGACAATACACTAAAAGTGGCTATTTGTGAATTTTATCTGGTTAAGAGTGTCTTTGGACCAGTTTAGTAATTGACTATGGTAATCAAGGTTTAAAAATACGTTTCAACGATCGAGTATAATTACCAGCCAAATGATTAATGTTGAACTATTTTAATTTAGTGTTTTATTAATTACCCTTTAATTAAAAATTGGTAGTAACTTTATTTGAATGCTGTATATTTAATAGTAGAAGATAAGAGATTACAGTTGATACATTACATCATTAGGTCAAAAGTTTGAGGCATGAAATTGACCAGAGAATAGAAAAGGCAGAAATGTGTAATCCTAGATATTCATCACAAATGTATAGTCAATTTCATGATGTAGATAGAAATATATTGACTTGACAAAATTTCTTGAATTTTGTATTATATTGGTGGGCTTTCAAAATACCATTATCACGAGTACTAACAAGTTTGAAATTCTTGTGTATAAAAAAAATTAATATATTTATTAAAAGTGACATAATGAATACTTATTATCTTTTTTGTTTTATATATATTTTATTTGAATGACTAAGTCTTAGATCTCATTCATTATTTCTTGAATAAGATATGGGGCAAATTTTTCCTGTGATATCACATGCAAAATTATACGTTGATACACTACACAAAAAATATCGTTGGCGATAATTGATTAATGACAATAATTTAATTACCACTAAATATGATTTTTGTAGAGGCAATTATTCGTGACAATTTTTTTGATACTTTTTGAAAATATTGCTAAAGTATATAATGACCTTGAATTCAACAATAATCAACTAATGCAGGTAAAAACTTGAGTTATTTCTATTTAATTTGAACTTCAAACAAAAATTAATGTCTGAAGTATTATTCCGAAGTAAAGATACATGCAAAATTTTATAAAATGGGCATAATTTAAATATCATAATCTAGAAAAGATATCTAGTGAAAATTTAGACAACTAAATGAATTGAATCAAGATAGACTAAACGATTCGCAATTCTTTCCAAGTTTAAATTAATTAATTTATTAATAATATGTTAACTAACCATCAAAATTACTAGTCTCTTCTTCTTAGGCTAATTCTTTTCATTTATTAACTTTTAATATACTTGTATTGTAACCTGATTTTGAGATTATTTTTTTTTTGTGACCTACTTATCATCCCAAAATATATAAAAAGGAAAATACCCCCACCCCCACCCCAATTTCCCAAGATATACTAAAGGAAAAAAAGGGGGTGAGGATACCTATTAAAAGGCCAAAGCTGGTAGAGAGTCTTCTTTCTCGATGTATGTCATTGGCCCTAAAATAATTACAAGACCATAAAATTAATTCGTAGAATATATGTTGTGTTTTGGAAACGTCTGGTCTATTTGTGTCTCCACATTGCCTAAGCTTTACTCCATAGTAGCTAACTAACCACATCTCCAAAGGCCAACTCATTTTTTATACTTTTTTGACTTCTCATTCTTCAATTATATTTGTCATCATGGTTTATATTATATATAGCTATGATAATTATACTTCAAGTAAAAAACTTTTAACCATGGGCGCAAGTCATTTTAAATTTACAATGGCATTTATTGATGTAACTTTAATTGCGTATGAGGTAAAAATGTACTTACATTGAATGTTTATATCAAATTAATATAACGTATCATGGTTAAACAATTTAATTAAGTAAAAAACACGTGTTAATCAATCATGACTTTAAGTAAAAAAAAAAAAAACTATATTCAACTACAAGACACACACACGGCTTGATGTAAATACCAAATGCGTGTAAGTTTTTACCTGCCAATGATCATAAAAAATAAATGTATTATTTCCAAAATTTTGCCTATATAAGATGTCTTATTTACAAGATGGAAGATCCATTTATATGGTCTTTAACCAATTAGGAGTATCTTCACAACTGAATGTCAGACAAATATTTGGATATTCACAAGGGTTAGTCGGAGATAGGTTCTCTTGAAAGATAGACTCGGATAGGAATAGAAAATGAAGCTGATATCAAGTATTCTCCTCCGACCTTAAGTAGGCGGTAGAAAAGCAGGTAAGACAAGTATGCATAAAGAACCAAATTTACTTTTGAATAACAAAAAATAAAACATATTTGTCCTCGTTAATAGTTGAGGTCAAATATGTAATCGGAACACCAACGATACATTTGAACTAAGGACAAATTAGTTCTATTGAATATATTTATAAACAACAACTATCCCAAAAAGGAATAACTAAATCAAAATTTGTGTAAACTTTATTATTTCAGAAAGAGTAAAAGATCTTTTCTTTTTATAATATGTTTTTTTGGCGCATTTGTACTTGTCCACCTCTAACCTCAATTCCAAGTTGAAACGTGGGGAGCCAAAACAATAATGTGTCTATTTCTGCAATCATTAAAGATGGCTCCACTAGCTCTACCATTTTAGTCATGTCCCTTTCCTCTAATTAATTAACATTTGTATTCACTTAAGAGATTTCTAATCCAATTATGCCCATTACATCATTATTTTTACCAAGATATATAACCTTGATGATCGAAAAATTAAGGTGCGCAATAACCATGATTAAGAAAAGAAAAGTAATTTTATGTTCATTAATTTTGTTAAGATCGATAGGAATCAGGTGATATGCGAAAACTAGCAAAGTAACCTTTTAGACCGTGGACATAAATATTTAACGTGGTTCGGTCAACCGAGCAATCCATTATATAAAAAGAGAGTACACAACATATAATCTCACTAATTCATCACTCGGAATACAAAGAGGTTCCCACAAGTATTAACATAAAACTTGTGACTCGCTGTTTCTCTCCCTACACAAACTCTCAAGCTATCAAGGCTACACTGTGAATGCTACCAAATTAGAAAAAATGAACCTCTATTTATGGAGTCATAAACTTTTTTCTACAAAAAAAAAAAAAAAAGACTCGCCAAATATGGAGATTTCTATTATCCTTTTCTTAAAAGGAAAATCCAAATTATTATAAGAAATTCAGGGCATATACCAACAATTTTAATTTTTTTAGATAAATTTGCACAAGTAACCTTCTGTTTCTCAATTAAATAAATTGTAATTACTTAGTTTGAAGCATGCCTTAAAGTTAAAAACCCTCCCTTTCCACCTTGAAGTGTCCTTTAATTAGAGGAAAGCTTAAACTTTGAAGAAAGAAAAGGGAAAAGAGAAAGATTAAGTTATATAAGTCATGAGGTAATTAACTTGTGCTTTTCACAATAATTCTTGTCGAAAGTGACAAAATTAGTTCATAAAAATATGATTTACTCAATTTATTTAAGTTTGGGTGGGTTAATGACCCTATCCCAACCCTCCACCTCTTCATCCCCTTCATTAATTCAATTTATCTTAACCAAATCCGTCTAAATGTTGGCTAAATATCCTAATTTTTGTATTCATAATTGAATTAGTGTATTCGGATTGACATATTTTTTTAAGAACGTTATGTATATTAAGAAATTATAGGAAAAAATGATAATTAACTCTATTCTGTGATTTAGGTAAATCCTACTATTTATTAACCATACTTGGAAGTTGAAATCCTGATGAAATATTGTCACTTAATCAAATTACTATACAAATGAAATTTGAATGGCCGCATTTTTGTCCATGATATGATTTGACTCTTCACTCTTTGTCTCTTTTACATCATGCACCTAGTTATTTTATGCTCCTCAAATGATGTGCTGCTGCATATATCTAATTTAGCTTATGTTGAAAAATAGAGTTTCATGATAGCACCAAAAAATAAAAGAGCCAACATATATTATTTACATAATCAAATTCATTTTCAATCTTCATGGTGCAAAAGTTACATGACTACGTATTACATACAATGATAGAAATCAAGAACATGATTAAAGTTAAAAGAAAAAAAAACCACTAAAAATAGCTCTTTGTGAAATGCATTTATCATCTTTTTGCTGCATGAAGAACAGATAAATAAATTTTGCCAAAATGGTGTTACTCATGTAGTGCACCATGACATAGATACAATGATGTTCAATAATTTTACTACTGCATGTACGTGTGATATAGTCAAGAAAAAATCAATTAACTTCATAGCTAATTACAATTGGGACAAATTGTTGTACTTCAAACCTTTTTTTAATTAAATAAAAGGCTTAAAAGTAAAACAAAAAGGGAGTCTTTAAATTATTGTGAAGCTTGCTTACAAAAGTAAAAAGTAGAGATATATTAAAAGGCAGGATATACATTGTATGTGGTACCCATAAAAGTAAAATTCATTGTCTCATTTCATGGCAAATGTTATATATTTAGTAGTGGTTTTTTACTTTTGGTCGAAAGAGTTATTATTTTATATGGAGAAAAAGGGTATACTGAAAATCAAACTGCCCAACTTATTCATATTCCCTATTTTGAGCTGATATTTAATCTTTATTCTAAAATATCGAATTTATGTTTACGGGACATAATATATCAAACTTATTAGTTCAACTTATTAATATATTAAATTTAATTTAATTCGCTCATTTAACACGTCTGACGAACTAGTGGAGAAGTTAAATCTGGGAATTGGGCAGCCACATAAGCATGGTAGGTGGGCCTGAATGCTGACCATTGTATAACGTCTGTAACTTTTGCTTCACTTCTATACTAAACCTTATTTTAACTGAGATTCATGAACAAAGTAAAAAAAAGTAGTATAAGAAAAAGGGTTATTTATTTAATTATTAATTATACGAATGAATGAAATGGCCTTTTTTCCTCATCCATAGGCGTAGAAGAGGCCTTTTCCTCTGCAAAAGTGAAGGCTTGGATTACCTAATCGGCACGCACAAGCACTACACTTGTCAATACATATATATGTACACTTGTCGAAAAGTTAAGAGATAGATCGAAGAATTATAATTAAGTAATCAATTTAAATTATACATACTGATATTATAAAATATATAGACTTACGAGAAATATATTCCATATTTTCTGAGTTTATGAGTCGAAATTCTAAAAAAAGAACAATTTGTTGTACATTTGAGATAAAGTATTAGCCCAAATTAAATGAATTTTCTAAAGGATTTTAGCCAATGTAATTGTTGAAGCTATAACTAGACCTCCAAATTCACTCATAAATAATTAGAAGTAATGTGTATCACTAGTACATAACAATTGCGCTCTAAATTAAATCAAGAAAAAAAATAAAAACAAATTAATCACACTATACGAAAATTATTTTCTACGGACATCATGACGAAATTAAACTCGTTAGCAAGTATTTTTCTTAAAAAAAATTATTTAAACCCATAAATTTCTAACAGCGTCAACTTAAAATTGAAACTCGTACTATTGTCAGGGGCGGAGTTATCTCATGGTTAGGGGTTCATTCAAACCATTTTCGATAAAAAAAAAAAGCTACATATAATACATGTTGAACCTTCTTGGACTAGTTCGTGTGTCTACTTCTTTGAATTGAACTTCCTTAATAAACATTCTGACTCTACTATTAATTATTACAATTGAATTGGTATTAGTAGAATTATTGTCACTATTGAAGGGAGATTAGTAGTTAAAGATTCAATTTTAAGAAGATAAGGCATTGTGGGACATTGTCCACAAAAACAAAGGGAGGTTTGTGAGCTTAATGATCAAGGATTAACCCACGCCAAGCCATTAACAGCCACCACGTAAGTTTTATTATATAACCATCATTCCGTTACAAACGGACCCACTCTCCACCGTTACCACGGACCCTTTTTGCCCAAGCATTCATATATAATTTTCTATATGTAATATTTTTCGTTTTTTTACGAATATATCAAATTAATCAATCTTTTTAGATCAACTTAAAATTTAAACATTTTAAACTATATAAAAAATAATATTGTACTAAAAGTTGGAACAAATATGTCGTATTTTAAATCATAAGTTGTAAATTATATCACGTAAATTGGAACGGAACGCGATACTATTTTATTTGGAGAAGAGTCATTGTCAAAGTGCATTGGGTCGGTTTTGTGGGGTATTTTCCTTTGTGTTAAAAAAAGAAATATTATTATAATGTAGACCCAACCAACCAGAGGCCGCGTGAGGTTGTGAATATTTCACGTTTTCTTATTTTATTATAATGAACTCCCACAAAAGGCTTAATTTTTATATTTATAAAATATATATAAACATTTTTTTAAGTTTGACATATGCTGTTTAATTTATTATGGCATTGAAAAAGTAAAGAGTATTGTAATTCAGAGACGATATTTTTTTGTGTGGGGTTTAGATTATGTTTGGGAGGAATGAACAATGCAGAGCCCGTAATGGGAGACCATTACATATATCTAACTAAGTTGTGTGCACTAACACTATTAGAAATGGAGGCCTTTTTGAATCATGAATTAATGGTAAAGTTAATCGATATGAAAAAAAATAGATTCTCGTTAGAATTTAGGTCTCCAGATATTTCATACCGAACATTTTTTAGAGGGAAAATAGTGATTTTTTAATGGTGTAACTAAGAAATTAGGATTTAGGTCTCCAGATATTTACTCTTTACTGTGTACTTTTTCTTTTTTTAAAAAAAAAAATCTTTTTTCAACACGAGAGATATAGAAATTATAATTTATATTTAAGGTTACAAACTAAATCCACAAGAAACTGCTCGTATAAAAGAGGTGGAAACTACTCATATAAAAATATCATTTCCAGTAGGTAATACAGTAACATGTATAAAATTTTATACAGAAGAAGACAATTGAAAAAAATTGTAGACCTTTCAAATGATTACGATTGTAACATAAGGAAAAGAGAAAGTCTAATGTCATTACCAAAGTTGTCGCATAGGCATAGGTTGAGGGTTTATGTTTTCCAGTTCAATATCTGGTATATATATTTGAGTCCAACTAAATTCGAATTTATGTATTATAATGTCCATTTTTGGGGGGTTAAGAATTTTCATTTAAAAGTTCGAATTCGAAACCTTTAATTAAAGATGAAAGAATCTCAATCATACATGTTTAATCTTCAATTTTTTTCTATAACTGCTTATAATGCTTGAATAATTCTCGTTTCTTTGAGCTAACTTTTAAAAATGTGAATAAGAATCAAAGCCTGATTTGATATTGTATTAGAGTTAGAACCCCGCTATGGGCCCCCTGGAGTACTTAATGGAAGGGGTGGAAACACACCGGTCCCAGACCGGTTGAAAGGGCGGGGTAGTTAATACTCTCAGTTCATGAATGTGCACACATTAGACTGGACAATAGAACCCTGTCCAAATTGGTAAGGGATATGAGATTCTTGAACTGCTTATAAGGCTTGAATAATTCTTCTCCTTGGGCTAGTTTTTGGGGTATGAGTTACACTATCGATTTAGAGATTTAAAAATACCCCCAATCCATGAATATGCACAATGAAATCTTGCCCACAACGATAAAAGATGATATCCCTGAACTGCTCATAAGGTTTGGACAATCCTTCTTTATTAACCTTCAATCTTCATAATATTTTAATTATGGATGTGAGAAAATATTGAATATTTGATCAAATGATTATGTCACCAACAAGACAATTTAATAAGGTAACAAACAAGTTAATTAATAAACAAATACATTCTCTTTTTGGTCGGGTGTGTTGTCTTATGGTGTATGGATGATGCTGCCCTTTAAGAAGGCCTAGCTAATATATGCCCTCAGTTTTCTGACCTTCATTCTCTCTCTCTCTCTCAATCTCCATCTCTTTGATCAAACAAAACATACAAAAAGAGTAAACTACATTTTTTAAATATATATATCATAAACTAAAAAACATCAACTTAGGTCTCCATCAAAAATTGGTGGGGTGGTGATAGTGGTGGAGATAATTTAACCCTCAGCCACCATTTTTTCCGCCTCCCAAATCTTTTTACAATGATCTTTACCTTCTTCCTCAAGTGATAAGGTGACACAAAAAAAAATATATATATACTACTCATAATTGTTTTCTATAGAAGAAAAAAGAAAAAGAATGATTTATTTAGTTTTGAAACCCTATTTTCTCTAGCTCCTCGTTTTTTTCCTCTTCAAGATAGAAAAGTGATTTTAATTTCCTTCTTTTCAAATATACTTGGGATCTGATCTTTTTTTTTTGGTGGAGAGGACCATGGGACAAGTTTTCTTTTTGTATGTGTGTGTGTGAAAGTTAAAAGAGTTCGATTCCCGAGGTGGAATTGTTAGTTTCTCTTTTTGTCTGCTAGCTTTCTAAAGTTGAATGAGAGTTTTATAATTCTATGTATCTTTTTACACAGTGAAGACTTCGATTGAAGCAGATCTGGGGAATAACAAAACTCTAAAGGATCATTACAATTATCAAAGGTTACTTTGCTATAGCTTCTTCTTCTCCTTTCTTCTTTTTTTCATTTTTAGATATAATCGGATGATCGAAGATCAAGTGTAGTATTTATTCGTATCAGTTTTAATATCTGATAGGTGAGTCATTGACTCACAGAATATTGACTCATTTTTTGTAACATCGATCGAGGTAGCTTGCTATCTCGAATTTTATGTGTAAGCACCCTAAACAAAGAAAAGAAAAAGTTAATTTTCATGGTCTTTTAAATGTTTTACAAAAATATTTAGAATATTCTTGTTAATTTTCATCAAATGTTTATTAACCCTACTTAGATCTTATTTTCTTAAAGGACGATTATATACTATGTAACCCTCCTCCTTTTGCAATGTGAAATTAAATTTATTTTAAGTGTGAACAAATATAATAGACAAATTCTTAGTTAATTCAATATGCTGTACAACATGCATTTGTGTTGAGATATTAATCTAGCTAGGTGCATGTTTCTTCACCTTAATTGTTGATAATTTAATATGTGGTTTTTTATATGTTGGCTATGTGTAAATAAATTAAAGGTATAGAATTTTGATTATACATTATATTATTTTACTTTATGAGTGGAGGAAACATTATACTTATTGTACTTGGTTTCATTCAGGTTCATGCCTAAGGCTAAAGCAAACTTGAGTAGTGTTTTTTTAAGCCACATCTTCAAGTGATTAGGGCTCTCATGCTTTTATCCCCACAAAGTTGACAAAACAAACTTCTACACACATCATTTACTTTTAGTTCATAAATTCATGAACTATAGTTAATGTTGAATTTGATTTTCTTTTTTATTTATTAGGGCTTGAATTGTGGTGTAACATAGACTATACAAAAATAGTGTGTGTATTCATGGTAAATCATGTCTTAGTTTTCTCGTCTAATTTACTATAGCAGGTGATCTGTCTTATTTTCTCTAGATTGTTAAAATTTAACAAGTAGTTTAGTTTGAAGCACATAGGGAAGCATATGATATATATTTTTCGAAAAAAACATATGATCTTTTTAAGAAAAATGAAGTGAATTGATGTTTGACATTTTTGATAGAAAGTCCTAGATGTTTACTAAGGTTAATATTCCTTTTGTTTTCATTTTGTTTAATAATTTTTACGGATTAAAAGTGTATGATCAGATGTACATTAATACCACTTTTTCATTTTTCATTAAAGGAAATTGGTGAAATGTTCTCTAATTTCCTTACATTTGTATTTCTTGAAACTTATAGTGTGTGACATACTATAAATATAGAGCTAATAATTAATTCTTTTGATAATTGAAATGCAGGTCTTGATTTTGTGGATCAACAAAAGACATGAATTCTTTTACACATGTTCCTCCAGGTTTTCGATTCCACCCTACGGATGAAGAATTAGTTGATTATTATCTCAGGAAAAAGATTGCTTCAAAAAGAATTGACCTTGATGTCATGAAGGAAATTGATCTTTATAAAAATGAGCCATGGGATCTTCAAGGTACGTTAGTTGCTTTGATTTATAACAACATTAATCATCAACGACATATGTGGTATATGTAATTCTCGATGTGAATAACAACAACAATGTACTCAGTGTAATTCCAAAAATGGGGTTCTAGAAAAGATAGGATGTACATAGTCCTTATCCCACCTTTGTGAGATAGGGACTCTTCCCAATAGACCCTATAATCCCGGGGTGGGGGTGGGTAAAAAAGATGTCTTCTACTAATTCCAGTCAAATTTCTCTATAATGGCACGATCCATCCGATTATTTGTTGTGTGCTACGGCGAATTAATGTTACCAAAATGCATATAATATAAGCCAACATGAAAAAACGATTCCCAAAAAAAAAAGAACTTGATCGTTATTGTAATATATTGTTATAGAAAATGACTGATACAAAGAGATCTACTATCAAAATGTAAGACATCTAAAATTGATTCCAAAAAAAAGAACTTGATTGTTATAATAATATATTGCCATAGATAATGATTGATACAGAGAGATCTGACTAACTATCAAAATATAAGATAACATGTAAAATCGATTCTAAAAAAAAAAAGAACTTAATCATTATAGTAATATGTTGTTATAGAGAACGACTGATACATCGATATTTATATTTTTCAGAATTGTGCAAGATAGGAGGTGAGGAGCAGAATGAATGGTACTTTTTTAGTCATAAAGACAAGAAGTATCCAACAGGAACTCGAACAAATAGAGCTACCAAAGCAGGATTTTGGAAAGCAACTGGAAGAGATAAGGCTATTTATCGTAAGCACTGTTTGATTGGTATGAGAAAGACACTGGTATTTTATAAAGGTCGAGCACCAAATGGAGAAAAATCAGATTACATTATGCATGAGTACAGACTTGAAACCAACGAGAATGGGAATTCTATTCAGGCAAGTCTTCTAAAAATACTACTTGTTAAAAATAATAATCCAAAAAAAATAAGACGAGTTATCTGATATATATATATAGAGTCGATTATTAAACTGTTTTGTTATTGCAAATATATAGTTATGGTTTATAATTTACAGAAATGTGTAATCACCAATTAATACCATGGCATAAAAAAAAGATCCAACTTTTTATCGAAGTCTGATGAACCTAACTTCTAATTATGTTGATAATTGTTGATTGCGTTACATAGAAGTCTTGAAATTTGATTTTACAAATTATTTGTGTGTGGTGAAAGAAGGGGAAAAAAAAATATTTTCGAGCTATTTCCAAAAAAAAAAAAAGAAGTTTAAAAGTATTTTACATAAAAAAAAAAGAACGAACGATGAAAACATAATAGAGATGATCAAAAGTTTTTGATAAGAGTATATCGAACATTACAAAAATATATTATGGATAAAATAGTAAATCAAAAATGTTTATAAGCTATAAAATCATAAGTTAGGACTGACCAACTTATGAGTAAATAATAACTTGTAAGTACTTGACTCAAAGTATTTTGTTGCGTTTATCAAATGCACAAATATATACAAGTCAAAAAAATGTTTATAAACTAGTTTGAGAGACTTATGAACCTAGTCAAACACTTTTACTCTTTTAGAACTATTTGACCAAGTTATTACTCTATTTTTCAAATTATCATGTCATGCTTAGTTACTTAAACTTATTATTATTATAGTTGAAATTAACTTAATAACATAGTAAAAGTAAATAGAATGCACACAATATTATAAGTTCTCATATGTCCTAGAAGAGGAGTCTTGAAGTAATTGGTAAAGTTGCTACCATATGATTAGGCTGTTCAAAGCCTAGAAAACAACCTCTCACAGAAATGCAAGATAAGACTGCTTACGATATACCTTTGTGGTTGGACCCTGCGCATAATAGATACTTTAATACACCGAACTTGCTTTTTTTTGCCCCTCTCTATATGTCCTTAACATTATTCAATTAATTGAACCTGCAGGAAGAAGGTTGGGCAGTGTGTAGAGTATTCAAGAAAAAACTAGCAACATCAATAAGAAGAGGAGGAGACCAACTATATCAACATGAGTCACTATGTTGGTACAACGATGATCATTTAGTCTCCAATTTCATGCCTGATTTTGACTCTCCACAACGTAACAATTTTCCAAATCCATATAACACTCCTCCTTCATATCATCACCAATTACCCTACAACAATATGCAAAAGCCTGATGCATCATTCCTCCAACTCCCTCAATTAGAGTCACCAAAAATCCCTCAATCCTATGGATCAATCAACCAAATTATAGCACAACCAAACTCAATTTACAACAACAACTATGATCAAGTGACCGATTGGCGAGTACTCGATAAATTTGTTGCATCTCAATTAAGTACACAACAAGATGGGTACAATGCTGCTTGTTCCAGTTCTCCAGCATCTGAACAAATGAACATGCACATTCAAAGTGATACTAAGGGACAAGAAATGAGTACTTCAGAAATTGGTTCATTATCTGCTTCAAGTTCACAACTTGATCATATATGGAAGTAATATAATGCTCTATATATACTAGTACTAAGAGAAATTAAAATATATATATGATGATTGGATTTGACATATATATGTACGTACGAACTTAAGTACCTCAGTTATTGTACATAATAAAACTCAAATGGTGATGTATTAGTGATCTAAAAATTTGTACTGCTCATCTATAAGACTGAATGAAATTAGTATTTAAGAAAAAAGGACAAAAAATATAGAGTGGACCTCTAATAGGTACACACTATATATTCATATTTCAAGGTAAATGATAAGTTTATTCTCGCGATCTAGCATTTTAAAAACAATTATTTGGAGCATTTCTCGATTCGAGAAAAAATACATTCCGTGAATGCGATTTATATAGAAGCATAAAACCAAATAAATATCAAAGAAACCACTGCGATCTAAAGAAATAATATGGTGACACTACTTTCCAGATTAATTGTACTAAACTTATATTCTCCACATGAATATATCGAATTGTTTTTCCGTCATTATTTAAACAATTTAGATGAATATTTCCAGCAGATGGAAGTAGAGAATTTGTATTGAAATGATAATGCTGACTATATTTATTTTGAATTGAAAAGGTTAAAACTTATCTAACAAAAAGAAACCAACTATTAGACCAAAAAGAAGTTTGAAATTTATTAAACTAAATGCTGGAAAAAAAAAAAAGTCGTACGAAGCTAGGGACTAGGTCTATACTACTATCGTTATTAATAAAATAATTGAATTTATCAAATTTAAATTATGTATTCCCCTCTAATCTGCACTTTACGTCTCATAGTTACATCAATTTTTTTATATCCAAACTTGAAAATCTAACAATGAAAAACTTTTGTTAGTGTCAACTAAGAGAAGCATTTAATTTTAGATTATTGAATTTATTCATTCAGTAGTATGTGTGCATATTAAAGTGTCATTGTGCTAGCTAGTCATATAGTATTATATGCAACAACAATAACAAACGATATTGCATAAGTGAGGTCCGAAGATGATAGAGTGTATACAAACTTTATTCCTACCTCGTGGAGATAGAAAAACTATTTTGGAAAAACCCTCAACTAAAATACAGTACATCAAGTAATTATAAATAGAAAAAACATGACAGTGAATAAAACATGATAACTAATAAGGTCATATAGTATGATGATAAAGCAAATAAATTATACTTAATTCGTCTATTTCAAAAAGAATAATCCCTTTTTTTTAGTTTGTTTAAAAAAGAATGACTCATTTCCTTTTTTAGCGATATTTTGATTTTAGCCTTCCACGTGGCAAGTTTAACGCCACAATATTAAAAGTTATTTTGATATAACTTTAATTTAGGATCACAAATTTGAAAAATCATCTTTATTTTTTAAAACTCCGGACAAATCAATATGTCATTTTTTTTTAAACAAAAAGCAAATGTAATGGAGTTGCAAACGTGATTATTATGCAAAGAATAGCCTTCTCATGGAAGATATCACTAATGCGCGGTTAATTCCACTTTAATAATAAGCAAAGCTACTTAACACTTCCAAATTACGATAAAGACAATAATTTTAAATATGCTTTCTAACATCAGTTTTTATTAATTATAAATAAAATGATCACACATTTCAATATGTTATCAAAACAGATAATATTTTAGGCTGCGACTTATTATAAAAAGAAATTTACACACCTAGTAAAAGAGTGCACCGTTACTATTGCTTTAACCAAGATCTTGAATTAATAAGAAAGTGTTCAACTGCAAGCACAATTAAAACAAAGTAGATAAAACAAAACCCACCACTAATTACTAAATTGAAATATGTATGATCAACAAGAATATTCCTAATCCCTAAGATCAAATTGGTTAATCCAGAGGATTAACCAAAACCACTCAAATATTCTTGTTTGCCCTACCATGAAGTTCAAGAATACCTCCTATTATTAAATAAATTAATACAAGAAAATAATAAATCTAAATAACTAACATAACTATATTTAAAAATTAAATTCTCAGTATGTCACATCTCTTCAAGATTCATAATTAAGCTCACCTTAATTAATCTTCAAATATTGTAAGCCATTTTGCTGCTACGTACGTACAAGCTCAATTTCTAGACGAAAATTTTTTATTCAAGAAATAATATAGATATAGAGGTAGTTTTGCACTAAGTTGCTCGGACTCTCCAAAAATATTGCCGCACCCGTGTCGAATTCTTCAAAAATATACTATTTTGAAGGATTCAACATGCA
Organism: Solanum clarkiae; assembly: GCA_011800125.2. Taxonomy (NCBI): domain Eukaryota; kingdom Viridiplantae; phylum Streptophyta; class Magnoliopsida; order Solanales; family Solanaceae; genus Solanum; species Solanum clarkiae. The sequence continues at coordinate 23,457,590 of JAABOM020000103.1, read as the reverse complement.
CCCATTGACATTTTTAAAGAGTCCGAGCAATATAGGTTTTGTATACTGTGGTCTAGGCTATAAGGTGGAAGAAAATGGTACTTTTATATAAAGTGATATATATGTAGTAGGAGTTTTGTATGTAGAATTCAAATTTTAGTTGGTCTTAAATACTCAAAGAACTTAGCGGATAAGTGAGGGAAAAAAAAAGCACAGAATTTCATAACATAATTATGCAATAACAATAAGAAGAAACTATAAAGTGTTTTTTTATTTACTTTTAGAGGCAGTTATTATAGAAGATAGTAGTAATCATGATTTTTAACTTTGATGTGGTTGAAATTGAACTCAAACATGACAGTCTCTTTCAAGCAATGCTCAATTTTACAGTAGACATCATTATTGAGCGTGCTTTGTTGGTCTCATAATTGACCATTCTAATGCACTCCCATAGAGAGGGTTTTTGGGCACCATGTTGAAATTAGGTCATCAAAATATAATTCATACAATCTATATTTAAATTTAAATAAGATAATAACCCACCTGTTTATTGCCAAATTGTTATGTAAAAGTTGAATTAATTAGAATAAGCATGTAAATTCAAATTGACTCAAAATAAACCTTGACAAAACGCCCCCTTTGCGGCTTTTGTTGTCCCTCATATCGGGGTGAGGGAGGAGATAATATATACCAATGAGCTATCAAATCATTTAAAAGATACTTCAATTACTATGAATTATACATAATAATAAGCAAAGTGGCAACCTGGAAAATAAAATATGTCAATGGTTATAAGGTTAAATCACAATAACTATAAGAGTATTAATGTACTTTCATAAGGTGGGGTCTTGGGGGGAAAGAGTGAACGCAAATATTATTCTTATCCCATGAAAATAGAGAGTTGTTTCCCAAAAGTTCTCCGATTCAAGTAATACAAATCAAAAAACATCTAGAGGAAAAGAGGAAAACACACAAACTAAAAGAATAGTATCACATAGAATGTAAGGAAAACATTAACAACAATATAACATACAAGATTAACAACAACAAAGGCACGTTAGTAATATACAGGACACAAACGATAGCAATATAAATCACATGACATGAAACTTCCACTAAAATAATAGTTAAAATCGACCACTGAAGGTTGATTATTTGATAAACACTAATCTAAATCCTAGGTCGAAAAATATTGATAAAAAAAAAAGATATGACCTACTAAGCGACCTCAGTAGGTCGATTCTTTTTTTTTTTTAATTTGAAAAAATGCTAACCTCATGAGGTCAGTTTTTTAAAATAATCACAAATATTTAGGGTTCTAACTCATATCTTCTCTGTGGTAGGATATATTTCTACCACATTTGATGTTTATTGATTAAAGACTATTATTTTTTATTTTACTCTTTAAATTTATATTGGGAAGGTCAATTCTTTATATAAAATAATTAATTTTTTGTTTTGAAAAAATTGACCTCAGGACATCGATCGCTGCAACATACTCATGCCTAACTCGTAGAAAGCATGACATTGCTTATCTAACTACTAATTTTTAATCCTAATTTATAAAGTTCAAAGTCCTCTTATCTAAAATCATGTTTCGGGGATTGTAGTCTTTTTTTTCTTTCTTGAATGGGTGAGATGGAATACAAATTGAACATATATTTTGGTTTTATATATATTTGGCACCAATCTCCATAATTTGTTTGTGTTTTTCGAGACTGAAAAATAGACTTACGAATTCTAATACTAGAAATTAGAAGGGAATTGGGAAGGCCATGCGCATTCATGCAGGCCATGTGTGAATATACTAGTATATATATATTACTCTTAGGATTTATTATCATTTATTTTTTTTTCACTCTTTTCCATCAATCTCGGACGGAGTCAAAGATTCACTATTTTTTAGCTTTGGAGTATGATGGAATAAAACAAAATGGCTCTTTAAACTGTCTGCGCTTCTTTCAATTATGAAGTAGCAGTTAGTCAATGCAACTTTCGTCGCTCATTATGGGTCATCCGGAAACAGTCGCGCTATGTTTTTAAATATAGGGGTCAGGCTGCGTACATCCGACCTTCCCTTACCCCGCAATGGACGGGAGCTTTTGAGACATTGGGATAATGTTGTTGTTGTTGTAGTATTTTTTTTGCACTCTACTTGTGTTGTTTTGAGGGCTAAGGAATATATTATTATTAATAATAAAAGATTAGCATTGACCCAATTATTAAAATCCATGTGATGTCCCATCATTAGTCTTCATCTTTCCACACCCTAGATCCCAGACCATCACTGTCCCAATTAAGAGAAATTTGGCCCTCTTTCTATATGCTGTCTTGATTAAGAATGACTAACTTTTTCTTTCTGTTAATTATACTAAATTATCATTCAGTCAGTGTTTATCCTCTCTTTATTATTTGATGCATTCATAGGATCTTGGAACATGTTTTATTTGATTCCTCGTATTTCTTTTCTTTAATCCCATATATTTTAAATAATGTCCTATCCTATAAAGCATACAGTTCTGAATAATATTTCCTATTTCTAGGCACATTTGTTCCAAAGTTATTGAGAACTAGGTCTATGTCAAGTAAGTCAATTAAAATTTTTTATCAAAGTCGGGAAATTTCTTCGATCTGAACATATTTACTAGTTATATCATCCGCAATTGCTTAAATCTCGAGACGTTCTTCTAGGAGGGATTATTTGTCTTCCTAGTCTTCGACACAAGAAAGAGGTGTAGAAAAATCCAATTTTTTTCCACCAATATTTTGGTGAAAGGTAAGAAAACAATAGTCAACAATAGAGGAGTTTAATCTCTTTATAAAATTGTATACTCTATACTATGATAATAGTTTGGCAGGTTAAGTTTTGATTTATTATTTAGTTGATCTGAACCTAACTTATTTCAATCCAAGTAACTTTTGATTGAATTGAAGTATCTATTTATTAACTCAGTTCAAAAATAGAATTTCATCGATCTTGTACTATTCATTGGTATTGTTGCCCTTGTTCCAAGTCTTTTTGTATTCGTTCAATCTTGATTGTAGGAAATGGGCCATTCATTTTTCCTCATTAAGACAAGAAATAGAGGCAGTCAAAATGATGAGCAAGTGATGGCCAAAAAGGGAACATCAAATTTCAACTTGGTGATTAATGTTCCACTTTAACATTCCTTTAATTTGACAAAAGGCATGCTAATGCACTAAGCAAACAAAGAATTAAGTAAAGGACAAGCAATTTATTTGATGTTTTTCTCAATCATTGAACAAGACTTGACCAACAACCTGAAAATTTAGAGCACTCATGTTGTGAGTCTTGGTCGTTCAGTTAGAAAATTGATTTTCAAAATGCTCTATTTTCGAGACCAGAACTAGCCTTGAATCCTTCAAATTACTCTTATGTTCCAACGTGCATTATGCCAACAGGTCCCACCAGAAAGTTGGAACAACATATACCCTTGTATAACAACTAATGGCTAGTGGTGAATTGAATAGTTCATGAAAGTATTTCCTAGAGAAGATAAGGAGGAATAATGTGAAGCCTCAAAACAAGAGTGCAAGCTGAACAATCATTACCTTTTTCAATGTTATCATGTATGTCACATTCTTTTGTAGGATTTCATGTTCATTTTCATCCAAACAATTGGGACCACATCTATTTAACATGTTTTAATATTGTTCAAATTCCTCTGCCCCAAAACAGGATATCACTTAACAATAACAAACAAATGGCTGCAAGAAAAACTAAGATATGTCATCATCAATATTGATGTTTCAAGTATATTTGTATTCAGATTTTTGCATACATGAAACATAATTGAACCAATAATGCTCAAGAATCAAGATGTAGCTTATGTCGTCTGCCTGAGTTACACTATGCGCGCAAATTTGAAGGAGATGCATGAAAACGCCAGATCTCTTGGCTCTCTCCATATATTTATGTACATGGACATTTTTTGTTCAGCTTGCGTCACAGAGACCAGTGGCTGGATCACAAAATCCATCACGATCGAGCAACTTCTGAGGTGGAGCACTAAGCAGAGGAGACGATGGACTTCCATATGCATTTCGTCTGCTATTCCCACATCCTAGACTTTTTCTGGTGCTAACCCCTGTCACAGGGTTAGTCCCACTAGCATACTTGCAAAGTGCCTGAAAATAAGCATGACATATTCATAACATGTACGATTGAGACAAATTATAACAAATAGAGAGACGCTGTGGAAGTAAATAACAAAAGAAACTCCTGTTTATCACAAGATCGAGTTAGACGATCCCAGAACATGCTTGGTATGAGTTTTAGAGAATTTAGCACAAATTAAGACACATTTCTCCGAGACAAGTTACATCTGAAGAGGCTACAAGGTTTACCTGTTTCTGTGGGAGGTCTATAACAGCATCACTGAAATCAGCACCTTCGATGATGGCACCCCCTAGGTCACTTCGAGTCAAAACAGATCGAACAAGAACAGCATTAGTGAGATTAGCTTCGTTAAGTACCTGCATTTAATGAAAAACAAATTGATCTTCACATTCTGATAGTGAAGTCAACATTTTGCAAGAATCTTAAGCCAATGTAAATGTCATGACTAAAAGTCGTTTTGAACTTAAATCATACGCTACAATGTGCATACCATCCGATCCATCAATGTGTCACTCAAATCTGCACCTGTAAAATACAAAAAATGCAGGGATTAGCAATATCTACGGTCTGAACCAGTCTTTATTTTTGCGAGTAGTAGTAACAGATTTGCATATAAGATACCCTCCCAAAATGTTGATTCTAATGATTGAATATAATGAGCATGAGATTATTTGCACTCTATGTTGCTCGGACTCTTCAAAAATGTTATCGCACCCATGTTGAAGTAAACTTTTGGAGGATCCAACACAGACGTGTCTGCATTTTTTTAAGTGTCCCGGCACTTTACAGCTTCATCATATCATTAATAACTCAAGTGTTTTGGAAGCTTGAGAAAGAAAGTCCATTTGGAATATTGTAGGGTGTCAACAATATACCAATTAGTTTTTCAGAAATCATCTTTTTTGTTTCTAAAAAATCGTTCCTTTAGCAAGGCGGGATAGATAATTAGGAAGGAATTTGAAGCATTTTCTTGTCTTATTTAACGAGAAAATCACAATGAAAATAAGTATTACTATTATTCAATTGTTTGTAACGAAATTTATTGGCAGAAGAGCAAGATTTTTTCCTCTACAAATTTCCTATTATTATCTACAAGAAATTTCACGTTGAAGATATTATAAGAGATACTTATAAGAATTTCCTATTGAGAGTTTTCAAATTTGATCATCGATTGGTTTCTGAATATGTCTACTGTAGCAACTCTGAAGCAGAACCTGTCTACCACATATTCAATTTGCTAATTATATCTGGAAGCATTTGAAGGGGAACCTTTGAACAACGATAAAGTTATTCCATGTGATCTATATGTCACGAACCATTAGCATTGGCTATTACATCACCCTTTGAAGTGCCTTCCCTGGACCTGGACTAATTATTTTGTAACTGTTTTTCCTCCCTTTAATCTACTGTTTTTCCTAGTGTTTTCTAGGGCTTCTTTGTTGATTATTGTTCTCCTTCTGTCCTCCTGGATTAAGCTGATGATTTTTGTGTTGCTGTTATTTTTTTCTTGTTATAGGAATAATTTTTTGCATTAATTTTGGATTGGGTTTTAAAATAAGCAGCTGAGGATGGAGAATTTGAAATCAGTAGTAGGAGATACTAAAATATCCCCCAATTGTGTTTAATAGACCAAAGATAGCTGCGGTACGCAGCTATCCAGTGGGTTTTAAGCAATTTGTGCTTGGAAAAAAGTTAGTATATGGTGAAGATAATGTTATATCCTATGGTGATCAAGCTATGGAGGTTGAGCCAGTTGTGTACGAACGAAAGGCGGGATCAACATTAGGTTCGGAGATTTCAGGGGATCAGAAGGATGGTGAAAAAGTTGCTCAGATTGGAAGTGTTGATGAGTGTGGTGGTAGCACTAGGAGGAAAGTTGTGGATAGCTTAAACGGAGTTTTCAGGTGGATAATGGAGCTTGTCTTCTTCTGGTAAACGAGATAAAAACGAGATAAGGTGATATGATTAAGCCAAAGAGGCGTAAGGTTTCCTCACTTCGCGATTTTCCAAAGGATCTAAAGAGTTATGATGTAGTTGACAAGAAATCCCAAGAGCATCGCGCGGGGAAATCTGGTGATGTAGAAACAAATGATGAATTTGACAAACGTTTGAAGGTTGATTTTATGTCACAGGGAGATTTAGTAGATCCCATGGTAGATGCATTCTCATGTAGAGATGAATTTGAAAACAAGAGCCTGTAAAGGTGACAGTCAAACTAGTGGCAGTGTTGCAATCTGATGTAAATTTGGAGTTGCATGCTGAGGCTCTCAAGAATGAAGAAATTGTCGAGTTTGAATGTGGGGAGGATGATAATAACAGTTTTTCGATGGTTAAAGATGCTTCACTTGTAAGGACTGCATCAAAATATGCGGAAAATCCTCATGTGCCACACGAGCCATGTTCGTTGGTGTACCCTTGTCGGTTTCCAAAAACACGTAAAGTGTCTGCAGTTCGTGATTTTCCGGATGCATTAAAGATCTTGAAAGCACATAACAAGACATCAGAGAAAACCTGAAACACAGAGCAGCTAACGAATTGGTTGGGGGATATGAAACAGCATGTGATTCCCAAGATGATGTAGAACACATTGAAATTCAGATCGAGTCTCAAGAAAGTTCAGCTCCTACTGAGAAGGGCTTATCTCGCAATGTGATGAAATTACGCACTTCTACAAGCGAAGGGCATGAAGGTAATGGTGCAGATAAACAGGAACTGGCAAATTGTGGAGCTAATTCTACACCCTTAAGCACCCAGAGTAGTTTAGAAGTTACTAACTCTAACAAGCGGATTGGAGGAAAGGAAGTAGGAGTGAAAAGCGTAAACAAAACTTTTATCGAGGATTTAATGGCTACACCGCGATGTCCCAACATGCCAACCCAAAGTTGGATCAGACACAAAAACTAATCAAGACAAACGCAAAGGCAAAGACAAAGTTCTAAAGAGAAAACAGAATGAAGGATCAACGCCAATAACTGTTGTTCTGGCATTGATGGCTCCTACTAAATGTCCACGCTGATGACCAGGCAAACTAATTCTAAAGCAAGCTACAGAAAATATGGTGTAATCTTGGCACAGTATTCTTATGGAGCGAAAGAGGTAAAACAGCTAAAGGGAATTCATTAGTATCTTCATATGACGTTTCCATCAACAAATAACACTTGCTTGTTTATATACCTAGTTTTATCTTTGTATATTGTGATGATTTTGCTATGGAAAAGTACCTGAGAAGTTCGCTTTATATGCAACTGCTTTCTCTAGATATGCACCATTGAATGTTGATCCGCTGAAATCCGATTCCCTCATATCAGCAGATGTGAAATTGGCTCTTCTGTATCAGCAAGTCCAATGGAACATGAATACTAGTCTGCACTAAGAAAACTTCTTGTTCTACAGTTCTTGTTGAATAACTTTACAATTTACATTTTCTGGTTTCAAGATTCCAAGCTAAAGTACTGCTTATGTAAACAAAAGAAAAATCACTCTCCCCTATCCCTTCCAGCTTCTATGTCAGTCTTCTCATTCTAGCCTCTCCAGAGGATTCACTAGGTATGTCGTCGTCGTCGTTAAATAAACAGCTTATCTACTCCAGAAAAATAACAGTATTATCTTAGAGCAGGGGAAAGGTTACCTGAAGTTCTCATTTGTATGAACTGTTTTCCTGCAAATCAAAACAAAAAATAAGAAACTGTTCCAGAACCTCCAAAAAATCATTAAATTAAACCTTGCAAGATTGAAAAAAATAAATCTTGAGACAAAAAACTAACTTAAGGTCTGCAGAACCAAATTGAGCAGCAGAACCAATACCAAATTCCCCCCTTGTTTCTGCCTCAAACTTATTCAAGTCTGCCATAGCAGTCATGTTTGAGCTAAATGTGATCACTGCAGCTGCTAATGCAGTGGAAACAATGGCTTTCCACTTCTTTATTTCTCTATTTGAATTTGAATTTTCCACTTGACACACAATCTTGGATGATTTCTGAGCAATAACAACTCCATAATAACAAGTGGAGGATGATGAGGAGGAGATGTTGATGGATTTTATGGGAAGTAATGAGATTGAATTAAGTGCCATTTTTTTTAAATGTGTTTTGTGATTTGTTTCTGTCAAGAACAAAAGGATTAAGAGTGGGAAATTCACTGGATAAATATTTTTATTTTGTCCATTTCTTTCAACCACAATTCTTTGGACAGATTGGATAGGCTTAGTAAAGTGTACACGTGTATTCTCTCCTATTTTGTTTTTACATTTGTATTTTGTGAGGAAATAGTTAGCTGCTGTGACATACATTTGTATTTTGTGAGGAAATAGTTAGCTGCTGTGGTGATTGTTAAAACAAATTTTAGGCATTAAATACTCTAACAAGTTCACATAATAGATTTTTGGGATCTTTTACACAAATAACCCTCTTGAATTCACTGTTTATTTTTGGAAAAATTACACGAATAAGCAAATATATACTAGTTAATTATTTAACATAGCTATAATTTAAATTAATTATGACTAGCGGCAAATATCTAGCTATAATTACAATTTGACTTTCATATAATTCATGCGATTCATACAAACGTTGTACGTAATTATACAAAAGTCATACGCGAATCAAATTGTATAGAGAAATATTCAAACACTGTGAATTATAGAACGAAATATACAAACACTCCAAGTTATATAGCGAATTATACAGATATTGTGCATAAATTATAGGGTAAATTACGTAGCGAAGCAAATATATGGTGTATATTTATATTATACTACTATAGTTTGAAAAAATTATAATCTATAGTTATAGTTAGAGTTTTGTTGTTATTTTCTCTTTCCTGTCTTCCTCTCTCTCTCGCCTTTCTCCTCTCTCCTTCTGCAATTTCTTGCCAGATATATAAATATATATGTATACCAACTGTATATATACAATTATTTCACAGATAGACATATTCAATTCAATTATTTCTCTAGCTCGCCTCTTTCCTCCCTTTCTCAATCTCGCTCGCTCTCCTCCCAATCTCCCAATCTCGCTTGCCAGATATACAAAGACATGTATAATAGTTACATATATAGAATCATTTGACAGATATACACATACTATTTGACAAATATACATATACGATTCTTCTCCCTCCTCCCTCTCTCGATCTTGCTCGCCTCTCTTCTAGGACTGGGCATAATTTAGTTCAGACCGAAAAAATCGACCGAACTAATTTTTTTAAAACCGAAAAAACCAAATCAAAATAAATCGAATTATCAAAATCGATCTAAACCGAATTTATTTTAGTTTGGTTTGGATTGATATTTTCACTAAATCGAAAACCAAAAAATCAAATTTGTTTTATATCAGTTTAGTTCGGTTTAATCGAAAAATCAAATTTATTTTATATCATTATACTTTATATCTCATAGACAATAATTCTAGCCCAATTGTCCAAAAGTCCAATACAATAGTATATGACCCAATCCATATTCAAATACCCATAGCTCAATCTCTCAATTCATAATATTAGACTTTACCCAATCCAAAATAATCAATGATGAAATCCTAATTCTATTCATAATTTCCAAATTGAAAGGTAATCTCTACTTTAAAATGTTTTTCCAATCGTCATTCCAAAGAGAAATTGTTATTATTCGTAGGAAATTTGTGTCCCATTCTCTATGTCTAGACGTGAAATTAAGCAATCAGAAAATAATAATTAGAAGTCAAAAATAATTTCCATCAATTCATATGATAAACTTATATATTTTTAAAAAAATTCAAACTCTTAATTTGTTCAATTGATATCACGAACTAAAAACCAAATCGAAATAAATCGAACCAAAATTGTAAAAAATTGAACTAAACTGAATTTATTTTAATCTGATTTGGATTGATATTTTCACTAAACCGAAAATCGAAAAATCGAACCGAAATTTATAAACTAAACCGAATCGATCAAACGCCCACTCCTACTACAAGTCATAATTTTAACAAATTATAACTATTTTTGTCTTATTATATTTTAAGTATTTGCTCTTTTCGATGGCCTAAATTAAGAGGAGGGAGTACAGGTAAAACTGAATTTAATTTGCTTTTTAATGAACACAAACAAACAAAAAAGAAGATGGGCCTGCTCTTAAAAGAGGCCGATGTCGAACAGGTCAATGGGCCGATCCTAAGGCCCATGTAAAATCAACTTTGTTGCGTCATGGATCCAACGTGCCAATAATGAAAGGAAAAATCACCCAACGTGTATATAGAAGCTCTGTTAAAGTACAATATATAATGAATGTTGAACACTTATGAAAATCTGATTTTCATCACTGAAGAAATTGGACAGAGCATTTATTGTTGCACAAGTAGGTAGTCCACATGAATGAAATGGAATGTTGAAATTTTTATTGGATGTTAACTCAATCATTGCGGTATATAAAACAAGATACATAAATATAGTTGATGGACATAGTTTGGACTGTTCATATATTAAAATCTGTGTATCACTTTATGTATTGACATATAGATCATGTTGACGACCTCATAAAACTTGTTATGAGGGGCACATTAGGTCAAGCTCATTCTCATCAACCTTCAAAAATGTAATTCAATATTCCACTATTCTAAAACAAAAATTCGTCTGGATAAACAAGACAAATTCATAGATAGACGTCTTAAATTCACTTTATGATGTATCTTATTCTACGCAATAACCCTCGGGCTTGTATAAATTAACTTTTTGAATGAGCTTCAAAAATTTTAGCTCAGATTTATCAAATAACAACAGCTAGCCTGAGCTCGTATATAAAAGGCATTTCTTTAGAAAAAGGATCTTTTGTCGCATAATATAATATACTCCATTCTCCTCACAGAACTTTTTTATTGAGTTAGTCATATACTTTACATGTTTCTAACGATTCACATGGCATCATCAAATAATACAAGTTTTTGGATGTACAGAATTTAATTACTCTCCATATAAAGTAATCTTGAGATGATGGTTTGGGAAGAAAAAGGAAGTGATCCTTGACTAATAGCCCTCAGAGGCACAATAACTTATAAAAAGATTCTGAAACATAAAGAGAAGTGTTTTACTGTTTAAAGAGGACGAATCAGTGAAAAGAGTAATGGACCCTAGCTGTGTACAACAAAGTTTAGTACACTACCACCATACCTCAGTTCTCTGACCAACCTAACCTTTGGTTCCTTTGTCTCATTAATTATTTTTCATAGTTCAAATTATATCCCATCAAGAGGTTAATATATAGTTTCTTCAATCCAAAATAGTTTTTTCTACTTCACAAAAATAAGAATACTTAAGGTACACAAACATTTTACATATTAAGGCCCCATTTATGATTATATCGAATATATTATTGTTGTTGAGGTCGATTTATAGCTTATGATTTGATGGCCTGGATGCTCTTATATAACTAATATTGAAACTGGTCTGTTAACACAGTAAAAACAAGAAAGTATGATAAATAAAGATACAAGTATTTTATGTGGAAACCTTCTTGGTTAAGAGAAGAAAAAATCACGCTATATCCAACAAGATTTCAACTCAACTTCATTATCATCAAGGAGCAACAACAATTACAAACTCTTGCAATTCTAGGATCAAACTTTAATTCCTTTCTGTTTGCTATGATAATTCAGAAACTCAAGCTTCTGAGCAACAACGAAACTTTGTTCCCACTAAAGTAGTCACCTTTGATCAATTTAGACTTCAAGACTTGACATAGCTAACTCTAGCTACGCTTTACCGAATGACAAGATTGAAATAAACACCTAGTTCCTTTATAGATCAGGACAAGAGTTGCAATATAAAAGTACAAAAATATAACGAAAAATAACTCAAAATTAAGATGACACTCTTGAGATCCATTGGTGTTTCTTAGTTGATATTTCGAGGTGAACAATTTTTGTTTCTTTAATTGTGAAAGAGATATAAATGGCAAAAATGTGATTGTGTCAATGTTAATATTAGATAACTATATCTCTCTTAGAACAATTCTATCAACACTCACAAAAATGATTATCGACAATGTATTTTTTTTATAACTATCACTTTCAATTATGCAAAAATAGTTCTAACTTGCATGAGACCATATCCCAAATTATGAGCAAAAATGCAATCTAACATGATTTTAAAGCATATATAGGCCAACGATCAAGTGCCATCTTTTTTTTTTTTTTCAAAAAAAAAAAAAAAGACCGTACCCTTTGTGGGGCTGTTCCATGTCTCTTTGTATTTGTCCACACAAACACAACTCAATGGATATCCTCTGAGGGTTTTGCTCAATTTTTTTTAAAAAACTATTCTAATTTGCTTAGCACAATCCATCACATCAAAAACAGTATATGTATGGAGAGAGATTGATGAATGTGGTTGGAAAAAAAAAGGGGGTGGGGGAGAGGGGGGGGGGGATGAAGAAGCCTCACAATTTTTTCAGAACTTAATTAGTAGATACATAATAAAAAGATCGTCAAATAAACGAGTCACCTGCACTTATCTCTGTTTTGGTGTTGGTCTATAATTTATGTTTCTTATTAAATAAAATTATTTTTTATGGAGCACAAATTTACATTTTGATATTATAATATTTCACGAGTTATATTAGGGGATAACTTCAATTTCTGAAGAAGTGATGCTTGAATATATATAATCTATCTTTAAATGACAAGAATTAAATATCATCTCATTTAAAAAGTAAGAGCCAAGCCATTTTGAAAACAATATGTGCAATTTTATGAAAATAAGCAGGTTGTGCTGAATTTATATGTATCAAAATGAGTGCAGTTAATAAATGGGACTTAAGCAATCCAAAACTTAGTTGGGTAAAAGATAAGATAAACAATGAATCATAGTTCAGCGCGTTCAATTCTTATTGAATTTATTTACTTAAGTCACTTTATATATTAAAAAAAAAACTTTATAGCCATATATATCGTTAACATATAGTATCAAACAAACAACAATTTATTATGAATATTTTGGTAGAATTTCTTATGACTTGATTTGAACTATATTCTTAGCTCAAAATAATTCAATTTTTGAATGAACTAAATTCGAAAAGATCACAAAAGATTAAGTTAAAAGAATGAGTCTTTTATGCATTTGATTCTTTTAACCCTAGACTAGTCCCCTACACATTCTTGCAATTATTTTTTGTTTTAAGCTCGAATCTCGATTGCCCTCATCTATTTGTTCTCTCTTTATTCATAAAAAATCTACTTAGGCTAAGGACTTTACAGAAAAAAAATCTTAAAATTCCTTCCTCTCGTTTTAATTGTCAAGTATACTAAAAATAATTTAAAAATAATTTTCAATTTAGATAATCAAGAGAAAATTAATTATATATTTCCAGTTTTCCTTAGAATTAAGTGACACATATGTAAATGAAAGTTTAAATTATTTACGGGGGATATATTAGTCAAACAACATTTCAAATTAATTTTTTTCTTAAAAATTGTGTCAAATTTTATCATGACAACTAAAATAGGACAGAGAGAGTATATGGTTGACTCTCAAGTCTTCGAACTTTGTCCTGAAAATTGAGACAGAGAAATACTCCCTTTGTTTCCATTTTATATGATACTTTTTTCTTTTTATTATTTAGTTTGTCCCAAAAAGAATATAATGTTACTTTACCATAATAAAAAATATTTTAACTTTGATTTTTTCTTTATTCTTAATAAAGTGATTTACAATCACATAAAAATTTAAAAATTACTCTAGATCATGAGATTTTCTTTAAAAAAAAAAATTGTATCAAATCAGTTAAAATGTTGATTGGTGCTTTGGTTGGATTATAGAGTGAGGGATGATTTGACAGATCTTGGGAGCTACTATAATAGATATTGTAGAGTGAAAGAAGCTAAGCTAGTCGGTGATACCACCAGAATGTTCTCAATTCATAAATATATTTAGTTTGATTCGAGGTTTATTGAAAATAACTTTTTTATTTAAAAAAATAGAAATAAGATTTTTTTTTGTATTGTATTTATTTATTAAATGTGTAAATCAATTTCAAAATACTTATAAATTAGATCGTCTGTCCGCTAAATTTTGCTAAGCACGTAACTCTTTTTTTTTTTTCGAAAAAGTAAAGTAGAATGACTAACTAATTTTGGACATTTTAGTGTATAATTAACCACTTTGATGAATTTTTTCAACTTCAATAAGAGTTGTTTTGACTCAAAAAAAAAAAAAGAAGATGACATACTTAATTCCTAACCAATTGATTATTTCGACTTTTTTTTTTCACTTAATTAATCAAACAAATTTAAGAACTCAATAATTCCTAACAATGATTGATGAAAACTTTAAAAAGTAAGAGTGATGATACAGAGAGTCAGTATACTATATCAAACCAGTATTCTTTTTTAAGTTAACTATTGTGGCGTGTCAACTTTGTTATCCTCATTATACAATTTACTTGATGTGTCTTACTTCCTAACAGTGGCGTAGCCACTCTACTTTATATCTGGGGGTTCATTCAAAATCCATTCGTTAGAAAATTATGCTATTTATACATAATTAAAATTATTTTTATTCATATATAGTAAATGTTGAACCTTTTTAAATTAGTTTGTGTGTTTGTTTTTCAAATTTTAAACTTTCTTAATTGAAATCATGGTTCCACTACTGCTTCCTTATCAGTAGACGATTCTTTTCCCCCAAATTAATTTAGAAGGAAAACGAAGTTAATTCTTAATTCTATTTATATGATTAATAACTAGGGTTCTAGTATCATTATTGCTAAAATTTCATCTAATCGTAAGGAAAATTTGTGAAAAAGAAGTGTGTGGGGATTCGTGCAAAAGTAGTGAATGGATCTAACAAAAAAAAAAGTTAGCCAAAAGAGAATGTAGGAAAGGACAAAATAGGACGGTAAAAGTATTTGCTGGATCTGTATGTTGACACAACTGAGATGTTTTTATTTTTCACTGACTTGCATTCATTTTTCTGCAAAGTGAGAAGAGAATGAATGGTCAAATCATAAAAAGTAAGGATTTAGCTAGTCTTGTGTACTGTTTACATATTATCACATAATCATGGCTATATTATTAGTATGTTTATTTAAAAATAGACCATCATCATTCAATTTATATATTTTCAAAACCCTAGGGAGGGGGTGTAGGGTTCTTGGATGGATATTTTGTATTTAGTATTTGGAATTAATGTGGATGTGGCTTGTTGTCCTGGGGTCACAAGAAAGTTCTTCAAAAGACTTTTTCTAGGGTTTTGTGTTCTTCTAGTTTAATCTTTTCAAAAGTTAGGAGTCCTTGTATAATGATTTTATTTACCCATATTAAACAAATTAATGCTTGCGACTTTAATTTTTTGTAGGTTTTTCAATCGATAGTATAATTTTTTAAATAATTATAGTTGATGGTCATTCAGTTAATATAATTATAAAAAAAGGGTCACTCATTGTATAGTAAGTGTATATGTCATATATAAATAACAACAACATTACCCCAATGCCTCAAAGGCTTCCGTCCATTGCGGGGTAAGGGGGTATCGGATGTATGTAGTCTGATCCCTATGTTTAAAAACATAGTGCGATTGTTTCTGAATGACCCATGATGAGCGTCGAAAGTTGCATTGACTAACTGCTACTTCATAATTGAAAGACGCGCAGACCGTTTAAAGAGCCATTTTGCTTTATTTCACCATATCCTAAAGCCAAAAAATAGTGAATCTTTGGCTCCATCAGAGATTGATGGACTGTACCGATGAAGATTCAGTATATAGCTAGCTCGTGTATAAGTAATTTATATTATATATGAGTGTATATTTTCATTAAATTTTGGCAAACTATATTGTACCTAGTCACTATATATTTTATATAATTTTTAGCTATTTTCTATGTAAATAATATATAATTATATTTATTATAAACTAATTCGTTTATTGAATACGAAGTATATTTGGAATAAATCCTAATTTTTCCTTGAACTTAAGTTGTTCATCATTTAAATAGTATAATCGGTATAATCATTTGGTTTAAAAGTTCTAATTATTAGATTGAACACACTTTTGTTTATTTTATTATGTCTTTAACATTGCTCTGTTACATGGGAGCCTGAATCTTTTTCATATTTAAAAATTCATTTTTGAGAATAGATGGGAAGACTTGAACTAGTTAGTATCTATATGTTCAAATATCATATTTAGGCATATAATCATCTCATTAAATAGTTTAAGTTATTAGAGCACACTTAACAGTACAATAAGAAAATAAAAATATGTTCCCTTAATTAAACTACTTAAAACTCTTTATGAGATAAAACTCTCAATCCAATGTTATTATAAGGTTCCCATATTATATTATTCATGCTTTAGTTGGCAATTCGCGGACACGGTATTTAAGTGTCCCATATCGATCGGTAGATGTAGAATATTTGACTTCTTTACATATAATCTTGGTCAATTTTTACCGCATGAATTAGTTTTTGGCTCATCCGTTATCATAAAGGATTTCCACATGCTTAGCTCATGAAAAGAAATAAGATTCACGTGCGAGCCATTTTCAGAATATACTTAAATATACAAGGGTGATTTCTCTATCAGTTTAAACTTTTTATTGAAATAAGCCCTCATATCAACAACACTTTTACTTATTTATATTACTTTCTACGTTTAGATTTTAAGAGAAAAAAAATGCTTCTTCAATCTTAATTTATGTGGCACTACTTTACTTAACACAAGTTAAGATTTTTTTTTTAAAAATCTTTCGAACTTTAGAAATTAATGTTTGTATAAATCATTTCATGATGATTGAAATCAGAACTTGTTATTCTTTTTAGAAACAACAACGATAATAACATACCCAGTGAAATCTCACAAGTAGAATCTATGGAGGATAATATGTACGCAAACCTTACCGTTACCTCATAGAGATAAAGAGCATATTTCCAGACCTCAACTCAAACTTAATATTCTTTTTAGAACACACTAAAAAAGAAGAAGTATCACAGTAAAAAAGTTAAATCATACAATCTAAAACTACAAACAATGAAAATAACAAGTGAATGAGTGTATTTGGGAGCTTTATAATGCACCATGCAAACGTCGTTTTCTTGCTCCTCTCCCCCACATCTGCCGCATTCTGCCTTTCAATTCATACACATAACATTGGGAATGCCAACCACACAACATATGTTTGATCTTTTATTTCTCAATTAATTCATAAATTGTAAAAAAAATAAAAAAATACATACATATATACATATAACACATATACATCCATGCATGTGCAATGTCTCCACTATGCATAACATCCATTCATAGCATAGCATCTATAATAAACAGGACCAAGAAATTAAGTAGAGTTGGTTCTAGTGAGGGAGAAACAAAAAGGGGTTTGCCCTCTCTGACTCTCTTTCTTTCTTTACTCAAAACTCATATCATCAAGAAAAGAAAAAAGAAAGATACAAGAAAGTGTCAAAGACATCAATCAATCAAATCAAATCAAATCAATCACAAAAGCAGGAGGGAGCCAATCAATTTAGAGAGAAATATAATTATGTCCTCTTCAAATAGCTCATCATTGGACCATCTACCTCCTCCTCCTCCTCCGCCTCCTTCCGAGCAACTCTGCTATGTCCATTGCAACGTCTGTGACACTGTCCTCGCGGTATATATATACACACCCACACACACATATATGTGTGTGAGAGAGAGTGTTCGCTTTTAATTTCTCTCGAGCTACTTTCAATAAGGAATTACATATATACATATTAGGTTTTCTTATTAGTGTTTCCTGTGGTTTAATTTTCAACTTAACCCTTTCTTTTGAATTGTTTGGTTCAAAACAAGGTTATCCTAAGAGTATAATTATTCCCATGATTTTAGTGTAAGGTTTAGAATGGTTTTATTAGTTAAAATGTACCCAAAAAAAAACATTCTCTCTCTCTTTCTCTTTTTTTTCCTTAAGAAAAAAATCCCCGATTATTATGGGGGTTATATTCCACAAGAAAGAGTACAATAGGGGGCCTTAACTTACCTCACAATACAACAAGAAGATAAATAACAAAAGAAAGAGCTAGGAAACTATTATCTATACACTGACAACAACAAATATGAAACTAATTTATGTTAGCTACCAAATAAAAGTTAATATATGCAATAGTAGCCGAGTCAATATTTTTGTCAAAGGTGTTCATACTTTTTGAACATGAATGTGTGATTTTTGTATCAATGGTGTTTAACAATTGATATATATCAAAATATCTATATTTAATCTATATATTTGAAAAAGTTTCGGAGGAAGGGTGTTCATTTGACCATTCTTGGATGAATGTAGCTCCGTCCCTGATATGGCATTTGTCAAACTGATAAGAACCTTTTGTACACCCTCAAGAATGTTATATTTCTTTTGGGGGGAAAATGGAAGATCTCAAAGCAAGATAACTATGAGTTTGTGGTTCTAACTTCTTTTTTTTTTAATGACTGGATATTTAGGTAAGTGTGCCGTGCACAAGTTTGTTCAAAACTGTGACAGTTCGATGTGGACACTGCAGTAATCTTTTGCCTGGATGGCTTTTGCCTTCCAGTAATCATCATCATCAGCTTCATCATTTTGGTCACTCTTACTTCTCTCCTTCCCACAATCTTCTGGTATGTAGTGTCTATATGTATTGTTGATGAATCATCGCTCCTGTTTGACCATAAATTTTGAAGTTGAAATTTGAAAATTTAAGTTTTTGTGATTTTTGAAATATCAAGTTTTGTTTATGGAAGTTCCAAAAACCTGCTCACTGCAGGTCATTTTTGAAAACTTGAAAATATTTGAAGATCACATTTTTAAAATCTAATAAAAAATCTATTGTTTTTTCTATTATAATAAGCCATCACCTTAGATTGTGAGTGTTTCATGTTGGGGTTAGGCTGGACCCCTATCGTGTCTATACATAAGAAAAAGTTACAAGAGGTTAGAGGAGAACATGGAACTTACCCTGTGGCGAAATCAGGATTTTCATTGAGGGGTTCAAAATCTATCTGAAGAAGTAGACACATGAACTAGTTGAAGAGGGTTCGACATCAACTATATATACATAAAAGCTATTTTAACCATGTATAAATAGTACTCCCTCCATCTCATTTTATGTGACACCTTTTCCTTTTCGGTCCATCCCTAAAAGAATGTCACCTTACTCTAATTGGAAATAATTTGACTTTGAAATTTCCCTTTTATCCTTAATGAAATGTATTTCAACCACACAAAATATTCAGAATGATTTTAGACCACAAGTTTCAAAAATCTTACTTTTTTCTTAAACACCGTGTCAAGTCAAAGGATGCCACATAAAATGAGACAGAGGGAGTATAATTTCTGCCAAGGAGGGTTCAAATGAATCCCTTAAACATAATGTAGCTCCGCCCTTGAACTTACCTCTGACTTATCAGAGGGACTAGTAGTACTAAGAGTAACACCAAAAAAAATTGATGAGAAGGAGTGGCCTATCCAAAATCTATGGTCAAACTGTACTATACCAAGAGTAACACCAAAAAAAATTGATGAGAAGGAGTGGCCTATCCGAAATCTATGGTCAAACTGTAGCTAAGCGTATAGTATTTTAAAAATTTGTTAGCAAAATTGATAAATGACACTTGCTTTAATTTGCAGGAAGAAATAAGCAATGCAACCCCAAATTTCTTGATGAATCAGAGTAACTCAACTCATGATTTTGTCCTGCCTGCTCGACCTGGATTTGATGATCTTCCTAGACCCCCACCCGTTATTAACAGACGTGAGAAATCTTAATACATATTTTCATTCCTTTTCTTGCATTACGAATTTAAGTTATATGTACTGACATGATAAGTTTGAAATTTACCCTAACTCAAAGAAAGACTGATTTTTTGTGATTCTTCTTATTAATTTTCTCTCTTGCTATGGATAGTTGTTGTTTGCGAGAAACGTCTGTTCCGCTTTATTCTTTCAATAATTATATTGACTATATCTTTTTTTCTTAATCATGTACTATATGTCCCCAAGTCTTTTCTAAATTTTTTACTTTACTTTGTGATGAAAGATGGAACTAAAAGATTTCAAGTATTTTTGTGTAAAAATAAGTCACCTAAAAGATAATTATAAGTAATGCTTAATAATAGTATAACAATAACTATAACAATAATAACAATGTAATTCCACAAAAAGGATCTAAAAATGATGGTGTGTGTACTATCTTCTCCCTTGTGAAAGTAAAAAGACTGTTTCCGATAAATGTAACTTCTTTTTTTTTGGCACTTATATGTACAGCTCCTGAGAAGAGACAGCGAGTTCCCTCTGCTTACAACCGGTTCATCAAGTAAGACTCATAAGCTTCGGCCTTTCTTGTAGTATATACTCCTACATTTCTATCTATTTGTCCTATTTTAATCTGGCATGTAGTTAAAGAAAATAAGAAGAGTGAAAACTAAAAATAGGTCAAATATACTAAAATGTTCTTTAATTTTATGGTTAAACATGTCATGTAGAAAGTTGGAATCAAAAAGTTATAAAAGAAATTACTTTTTAAATAGAGTGAAAACGAGTAATCCAAACCAGGGGCGGAGCCACGCTTGGCCGAAGGGCAGAAAATTACATTGTATATATAGGGGAATATTTGAATTATTAAATGTTTATACAAGTATTGACACCTCTTGACACAAGCTAAATGTTCAGTTTAGTGATTAAGGGGTTGCAAAAATTACTTGAGGTATAGTAACATATATATTTTTGTTTAAAAAACCCCTTATTAAAGATTCTGACTCCGAAATTAGACTATATATTGGTGTTTTCAACTTTGTGCAGGGAAGAGATCCAACGCATTAAAGCAGGGAATCCTGACATTAGCCACAGAGAAGCCTTCAGCGCCGCTGCAAAAAATGTATGACTATTATCTAAACTAGGGTTTCTTTTATTTATTTCATTATATATAAAATTTTATGGTTATTTTCATTTGATTTAAAGCATTTAGGGGAAGTTTAGCTGGCAGTCTAAGTTATCTCAAGATTATAGTTATAAAATTATAATCTTTGGACTATTTTATTCTCTTTGGAAGGCGTGATAAAAGTAACACACTAAGTTTGATAAGATAAGGTGGGGTAGATATCTAGCTAGGATTAATTAGTTGGAAATTAAATTTACATTTTTATTTGATTAAAGGTATAAGTTATGATCTCAAATTTAATAGTGAGATATCTCATCTTGTTCCACGAACCAAACCACCCCTTAGGGTTTAGGAATATATTTTGGTTGGACAACAAAATCTTGATAACTGAGTTAACTAGGGTTTATACAATGTGTTCTTATTTAAAGCTGAATTTTGTACATGATACTTTTTTTTTCTTTTGGTTGATGACGCAGTGGGCCCACTTTCCACACATTCAATTTGGTCTCATGCCTGATCAGACTGTTAAGAGGGCTAATGTGCGCCAACAGGTATATTAATATGTAATTTTATTTCTTGTTGGAGTATTCGAGTCTCACCGACATCCATTATTAAAAAAGTTTGCGAGGGGCATGTTGAAGACCTAATGAACTAATTAAAAGTGTGTTCTTTCTGTATCTTTTGCTTTTAAGTCAAGGATCTTTTGAAAATAGTCTTTCAATATCTATGAGGTACTGGTAAGGTCTTCATACATTTTACCCTCTCCAGACCCCACTTGTAGGATTCCATTGGGTATGTTGTTGTGGTTGTACAAGTGTGTTATTCTTTCTTCAATAGTTTAAATTTTCAGATAAGATGATCAACCATACACTTGAACGTATCCAAAGTTCACATTTTTAGTTGTTTTTGTTTTGTTTTGATTTGTTGATAGGATGGAGAAGATGTTCTTATGAAAGATGGTTTGTTTAATACTTCAGCCAATGTTAGTGTGTCTCCTTACTGATGAAAAGTGGACAAGTTTTGAGATGGATGAAGAAGCTATAGTAGCTAAAGTCTAAGTGTCTAACCAATTAATGTGACTCTTCCTAGCATGTTGAATGTGTAATTTTCTTTCTTTTGTCCTTGTGTTGAAGTGTACTTTTGGCTTCAATGTTCCAACTTTTGCTTGAACAATATTCTATTCAGCACTACATTTTCACGGCCTATATATTAATGCATGCTTCCCATTCAGAAGTACAATGTGTACTGCTATACTGTATATACATATTATATTGGATGAAAAGTTAATCACAGATGAAAAGTACAAAACAACAACATACCCCAGTGCCTCAAAAGGCTCCCGCTCATTGCGGGGTGAGGGGGGATCGGATGTACGCAACCTAACCCCTATGTTTAAAAATATAAAGCGGCTGTTTCCAGATGACCCATGAGGAGCGTCGAAAGTTGCATTGACTAACTGCTACTTCACAAAAAAAGCACAGATAGTTTAAAGAGCCATTTTGCTTTATTCCATCATACTCCAAAGCCAAAAAATAGTCAATCTTTGGCTCCTCCCCCAATATATATGGCATAAATTAAGATACTACTATATATGATTATTTTCAGAGTTCAAATAGTTAGAAAACTCTAGTAAATTATTTCTTTTTTGTGATGGCTATTGGTTACTAACTTTATGTAGAGTAGGTGAAGAAAAGATGTATATATATCTATATCTATATCTATCTATCCATACTACCTTAAAAACACCTACTCTAAAATCTTAAAGTCAAATTACTAAAATATCCTCACTTAAATAAAACCCAAAAAACAAAAAACACTTCATAGCGACCGCTTCATAGTATTTAAAACCTAGCGCGCGTAATATCCTCCAACCTAAACTGCAGGACTGAAACAGTGCAAGAACTCAAATAATCGTTGCTTTATTCAGTCTATATGGGTGTACCATTTTGCTTGTATTGTTAGATTTATTGTAATTGTAATGATAAGCCTATCACAACAATGAACCACCATCACGATTAAAATCTCTTCTCCAAACAAACAATGCGCTGTTTTCGAATCTTGAAGTTTCAGCCGCTTCCTGCACGCACACTAGTTATTTGTAAAGGATCAGTCATCTCATTCAAAAATTCACGCTATGAAGGCACTTACCAAACGATCATCATCGTCGACGATGAGGTAATCTCATTCACACTTTTACACACTATGTTCCTAACTATTCTCCTCAATACATCTCTCACCTCTTCCCCTGCCTTTAGTTTCCGAGTAGGTTATATTGATTGTATTTTATATGCTACTGTCCTGTCTATTTTCCTCATTCCATCTCATGTGCCATCTTCTACCCGCTTAACTAACTAACAGGGTACAAACCTGCAAGCGACACTCTTTAATGGCCAAATCGACACATGGAGAGATTTCCTGAAGCCAAACAAGAGCTACTACATTACTAATGGCCTGTTGGATCGCATCAACCCCAAGTACACATCAGTGCACAAGGAAGTCAAACTATCCATTACAGATAACACAATCAAAAAGGAAAGTAGCCATCGTGTATGTACCGACAAGTTCTCTGATGGATTTTTAACTTTGGAACACGCAGAGAAACTGGCAAATGGCACCGTATTTGGTAAATCTTTACTTCCCTTTCTGCTAGTTGTCACTCGCAAATAATAGATTTGACTGACTTCTAGTACATGGAACAGATTTGCTATGCATTCTACTTACGGTAAATCCCCTCATTGCGAAAGGGGAAAGCAAATGATGCACCATCGTTGTTACAAATGAACTGTAAGTTTCACTATCATTGTTACAAGTTCCCTGTAAGTTTCACTTCTTTTCCCTCCCCCATTGCTAGACATATGCCAATGGATTTACCATGCTTGGAATACTTGAATTCAGCAAGGAACGTACAACTATTACTCTCTGGGGAGATTTGGCTGAAAACGATGGTGCATTCCTTGAGAAGTTGAAAGATGATCTGCCTATCCTTGTCTTATGCGACGTGCGAGTCTCAATGTATCAAGGTATTAGATAGCCTGTTTCATCTGCTTATGTAAATAACTTAGCCATTTTTTTTTATCTGCTACTGCTCGATTTGATATGCTATTTCAAACCTAGGACTTTTTTTGGGAACTCAACTATACCGTGAGTAGTGTGCTGATCAATCCCGTGTTTGCAAAAGCATTAGACCTTTGTGCCTGGTACACTATTGAACATCGTTATCTGCTTGCCATTCATCGTTTACTTTAACCACTCCATATGTCAACCTCGCTATCCTACTTATGTATCACACTTAACTTACAATCTGCTTATGATATGGCATGGAATTTGCATGATCATGCGAGGATAGAGAAATAGCATATAGATGTTGTAACATTTGCGACTCTGCTTATGAGGCTGCAGTAAATTTTGATGGATGCTTGAATGTGTATGAGGAAATGAAAGGGCTCGGTGTAAAGCCTAACATGAATGTGTATAACAGTTTGTTGGATGTTATGGGAAAACTAGGAGGCCATGGCAGGCAAAGAACATTTATGGGGAAATGCTAAGCAACAGCTTTCAACCAAGTTGGGATAGTTATGCCACATATCTATGGCAGGGCTCATTATAGTCTAGTACTATATAATACACTTTTGGCAATGTGTGCTGATGTCGGACTTACAGATGAGGCCGTTAGCATTTTTGAGGAGATGAAAGGCTCCGCCTCGGGGACTTGCCAACCTGACAGCTGGATGTGCTCTTCTCTAATCACCATATATTCTTATAGTAGAAAGGTCTCGGAGGCGGAAACCACATTGAATGAGATGATGGAAGCAGGGTTTGATCCGAATATCTTTGTCTTGACCTCACTTATTCAGTGTTATGGAAAAGTAGGTCGGACATAAGATGTTATAAGAACGTTCGATAGGCTTTCAGAATTGGGATTATCAGCAGATGAGCTGTTTACAGGTTGTCTTTTTAATGTGTTGACACAAACAACAAAGGAAGACCTTCATAAGCTAACTATCCGCCTTGAGAGGGGGAATTTGAAGCCTGGTTACGGGGTGAAACTCCTGGTGGATGAAGTGGTAGTTGAAGAAGAAGGGGCTTTTAATAAACATGCTGGTGAACTTTGGATTCTGTAACTACAGATGTCCGGACAGCTTACTGTAACTGTTTGATTGACATGTATCAACCTTAAACAGTTGGTGAGAGGTTGTGAATTGTTAGATGTTGGGCTAATCAAATAGTTAGAGAGAGCTTGTGCGTTTTAAGCTATTGGGCTAACTCTTAACATTTATACTGATATTATGTCTCGAACTGCAACTCAATGGTCTTTACATTTGAAGAGCCTCTCACTTGGGGCAGCTTTAACAGCATTGCACATCTGGATGAATGACTTGAACAAAGCACTTGAAAATGGGGAAGAGTTCCCATCATTCCTTGGAATCAACACATGACATGGAAAACATAAATATTCCGAGAAAGGTTTGGCAGGTGTATTTGAGTCGCACCTTAAGGAATTAAACACTCCATTCCATGACACACCTGATAAAGAAGGGTGGTTTTTGACTACAAAGGTTGCAGCTGCATCATGGTTGGAGTCTACACGTGCTGAAGCGGTGGTTGCTGAGGGAGTGCTAAAGTTTGCGTACATTCTACCTTCCAGAGACTCCGTTTGTGGAATTAGGTATATGTTGAAATTTGGATTTAAGCCTCTAACACACTTTTTTTTAATGCCTCTTCTTTTCAGTAGTAATTGCTTTGGAGCTGTACCTTGAGACTGATCATTTTGCATGACATTTTATTCTTACTTGAACAATATTTTCAGAGTGAAGCTTAGTCAAAGCTTAGTAGATGTTCACTGCACACCCAGGGTCAGGGAAGAGAATAGAGCTGCTGATCTGCTAGCAGGTGAAGGAACCCAAGGAAATCAACAGAATTTTGACATTGTTTTGTAGTTGTATGAAGTTCCTCCGTTGTATATGTTAAGACACACTCTTGACTTGGACAACACTGAAATTACTTTTATTAGAAAAGTAAATTTTTGTAGTGACCTGAGCTTTGGACCCAGTTGAAGGGCTTACCCTAAACTCTCCTAATCTGCAAATATATATATTAGGAGAATTAATGACCATAAGAACTGACTTGTGATCAAGCTGCATGCTGAGATTGCGGCAGCACAATTCTAAACATGGTTTAAATGACCACTACAATACCAATTGAAATTTTCCCTGGAAAAAGGAAAGAACTATAGTCTCTGGTTACTCCTATAAATAAATATAATTATAGTACAGTATGTAATAATATAAATCTGATAAGTGTGAAAAAGAAACACAAGTTTCATTTTCTATGTTGCATAAAGCTCATCTTTAGACTTTAATTCAATCTTTGACTTGCCTAATGCAAGACATATGCTCCCTCCGTCCCATTTTGTGCTACTTTCACACACACCCTCGAGCTAGTAAGCTGATACCTATCTTGGAGGACAATGTCTATGCAAAATTTCTTTTCTCTAATGCTGCAAACTTATTTAAGAGTCGGCTCTCATTTGAATCCCACGTGGAACGCACGTGTGGTAAGTCTAGTATATGTATGAACCTTAGGCAAAAGTTAGATTATGATATATTCAATAGTACTCATGTAATATTTATAAATTATATATATTCATTAATATGGGATACACGCGCAAAGCGCGTACCAAGAAACTAGAATAAAAACCTGAATGGACCCTCATAAATTCAACAGGTGCACAAAATTGCTAAATCTAGTAGGAACCTAATTCGCAAGCCGAGATTGAGATCACATAACCCAAACCTTATTCCAAGCTCAAAATGATGAGGCCGGAGCATAAATCCGAATGCACGCTGAAAGCATTTCTAGAGTCGAGGCCATAGAAATTCAAATGCTTATCAAAAGTATCTTGGAGTCAAAGCCAGAGTGTAAATATGAATTCTTGTTGTAAATCTACTAATGTTGAGGCTGCAGGAGCATAAATTCAAATGCTCACCAAAAGAAAATAATGGCGTCGAGGCCAGAGCGTAAAGTTGGAAGCTCACCGAGGGTATCAAAGTAACTATTGAGGGTGATCATATCAATTGCATGCCAAATACTCCATCCATCTGAACCAAATTTAATATCCTGGATTTAAACCGTAGAATGAGAATAACTATCGCAAATGAAATTAATAAAATAGGAATTTATGAATGATAAGTCATAGGAGAAACATTGCTACCTAGATAAGGTCCATTTCTATTAGACCCAAGTCTGCTATATCAATCTACAAAGATCTAGGACTTTCGAAACAACTTTAGAAAGAAAGAATAAAGCCTATCAATTCTAGAAAATCGCACATTTATAGCTTCCACTAGTCTAAGTCTAGTCTAAGGTCAATATGCTCAATTATACACAAAAATCATGTACAATTCAGGCTACAAGGTATAAATAGTCAACAATAACAATACAAGTACCTATCATACCTGAAAATAGCAAAAAATCAGGAATGCTAATAAGAAAGGCATGCTTAGCTGATTCTCCGCCCATATTCGTACATATCCACATAAATTCACATACTCAAACTCAGTATTAGAAGAAGGAAAGATGTATCTTACCTACATACCAAACATGTGTGCTCTAAGTCACTCTACCAGAACTTGTTTCTTCCTAACGATCTCAAAACACTGCCATGCTATCAAAAATAGAATCAAAATATTATACGATCGTTTTATACATTAAAAAATCTGAAGATGGATCAATTTTGTGAGTCTAAAACAAAAGTGCGACCCATATCAAAAACTTGGAATTGACTCCATAAAGTATTCCTAATCAGCTTCTCAAACTTGTGTCCCAAAATAGAACACAATTTGGGACCAGAAAAAACTAGAAAATGGACATGTATCAAATTCAGAAATTAAGCTACAAGAACTGTAACACCCCTAATTCTTTCCACCTGGTCTAAGTAGATGCATAGAGAAAACTGAGAAACACAACTAGGAAAAAAATCACTGGAAGAAAAACCACGAGGGCCATCTATGACCCGTAGAGTGATCTACTGCACGTAGATGAGGCCTCGTAGATACCTAGGTGACTAAGTGAAATTTTTCCAAATCTAAGGACCATCCACGAGACAACATACGACCCATATACTAATCCATGGCCCATAGATTATGTTCCGTAGCTTGTTGGTTCAAAAATTAACTTTTCAGGATCTTAAGTTACGAATTGTGAGACGACATTGCTCTAAGTATGACCCGTAAAAGACATTTCATGAGTTTCATGTCAATTTCCAGTAACCAAATTCTTGGACACCATCACCTAGGAGAGGCCATCTAAAGCCCATTGTGGAACCACAACCCGTAGACGGGGTCTCATAGTTCCTGTCGGCAGTTTTTAGGAGGGTATTTTTTCTATTCCTATCCCTTCTAATTAAATCCTATGATTTTTGAATTAATTTAAGCCCTATATCATAACCCTAAGTGTACTACCCCTTAATACACTCTTAGAAATTCTTGAGAGCACCAGAGAAGAGAGAAAAACGAGAGTTTCAAGTTCAAACATGAGGATCGATAGAGAATTGATTGTTCTTCAAATTTTCAGGTGTGTAAGGCTTCCTAAAAGTGTAGGACTAAGTTCATCCATAACTCCCTTCATTTAATTTGGTCAAGTTCATGCATATGAGTTAGTGAAAATCTCATGATTCAAATCTTTGAGTTAATTTCATTTATTTGAGTTTATATGCGAAATTGTGAACAAATCGATGAATTACATGCTGGTCCTATGAAATTGGATATAAAATTGGCATACATTACTATGAACTCTAAATTGAATCATTCTATTTGATATTTTTGCATTGATCTCATTAAGACTACTACTGTGATTGTCTGAGTTGAGTAAATTGAGCATGATTGAGTATGAGGATGCATATACATATTCTTGTTCTTGCATATGTATGAGTCAAGCACCTTACATATTTGTGTGATGAGTTTGTCTGGCATGATGAGAATGAATAACCATATGAGTCGGAGTCCTACATGGTGAGAGTCGAAGTCTTTATCTGTATGCATGAATTTTAAATTCCAAATTGTTGAGCTATTGAGAAATCGAGTAGGGTTGTTTGAGATGAATCGAAAACACGAGTTTGAGTTTGGTTGCAATAGCATATTTTAGTTTTAGAAGGAGTATTGAGCATCGATCGGGTGAGAGATAACACCCTAGAACTACATTGCCAGCATTGGATAGTCATGCAGTTAACTATGGTGGTTCATGTCCCAAATGATCGACATCTCTTTAGATCCGAGAGAGAGACAAGTTGACGTCCTTTACCTTGGCAAGTTTAGGACGGGCATGACAAGGACGTCTGCATCATTGTGCATCACCACACTCATAGTGATGGAAGTTTAGTCGGTCAAAGAAACTTTCAAGCAACACTTGATAGAGCATGTTATATTTTAATATTGAGTTGCATAAAACATTGAGTCTAATTTAAAGCATGGTTTCAAAACCTTAAACTTGCATAATCACTGAGTTAAATCATGAGTTGATGAGTTGAGTCTTGAGCCGAGTCGATTGATTTGAGTCCTAGCCTTATCTGTTTTCTTGAACTATTTTACAAAGCAGTATATTACATGTACTGATGCCTATTTAGGCCTATATTTTAATGATGCAGATACAAGTGATAAATGACTTCAGCAGGTACACCATTGAGGTTCAATCCCCCGCATCTAAAGTTGGTGACCCCTCCTTGCATCCGGAGGAGTCTTACTTTTCACCTTTTATTGGTTATTACTATTTTCTTGGAATCGAGTAGCCATGAACAGTCATGGTACCATATAGATGTTAAAGGTAGAGGCTTCATAGATGTTTAGTAGAGGTTGACGATTTCTTTTACTTTTCCAAACTTGATCATAGGTGATTATTTTATCAGAATTTTATTTATTTATCTATTTAGCATTTTCTTTGAGTATTTCTTCCGCTGTTGAGTAACATATGATGATATGGCTTAGTGGTTCTCTTGGGGAATCATAAATGGTTCTTCAAGTGTCTACCACACCGAGGGTACCCTCTCGGGGCGTGAAAAACTTAGTATCAGATCACAGAGTTCAAGTGTCCTATGGAGTCTATGAAGTCGTGTCTAGTAGAGACTTATTTTATGTGTGTGTTATGGAACACACTTCTATAAGCAGAAGGCTGTAGGACATTATGGATTATTATAGTTTCTTATATTCTAAGTTTATGCAATAGAGTTGAAACTCTGTAAAGCTCCTTTCTAACTCGTGCATTACGCATTTGCATATCGTGCCTCCTAAACAAACCATCACTCAAAGAAGTACCTCAGTGACAATACTGAGAATCCAACCTAAGTGGTGCCTACTCAAATAGAAACAAGGGGTCAAGCTTGACCAGCCAGAGCCATGGTGTTCCACGGGCACCTACTGCTCCACCTGCTCCTACCATAGAGGTTGACTTCAGAGGAGCTATCACTATGCTCATCCAACTAGTAGCTGCTCAGAGTGGGAATCAGAGTTCATAGGTTCCTAGTTCTAGCTCAAGGAGTCAACTTCTGCAACTAGGCTTAGGTACCTTCTAAGGATGAACCCACTAGTCTTCACAGGGTCAAAGGTTGAGGAGGACCCTCAGAATTTCATTTATGAGATATGGAAAATCTTGAAAGTCATGTATGCAACTGAGATTGAGGGAGTTGAGCTTGTTGCTTATCAATTGAAGGATATGATGAACATTTGGTATAACCAATGGGAAGAGGGACGAGGTGAGGATGTTGAGCCTGCTGAGTGGAGTGAATTTGAGAATGCTTTCCTTGATCACTTCTTTCCCTAATAGCTGAGGGAGTCAAAGATTGAGATGTTCATGGACTTGAAGCAGGAAGAGTTGACCATCAAAGAATACAACCTCAAGTTTATCCAGCTATGCTCCAGAGATAGTCCAGGAAAAGAGGGCAAGAATGAGAAAATTCATATCTAGCCTAGGTAAGCATATGAAGAAAGAGTGCAAGGCAACCATGTTGATTCCAGGTATAGATATTTCTAGGGTCATGGTCTATGCAGAATAACTTGATAAGGATAAGAAGAAATATAGAGAGGAACATCTGAGTAAGAAGACCAAGTTCGCACGGCCCCAGTCTAATTAGCCTAAGTAGGGAAAGAGAGACAAGTCCTACTTTAAGAAGAGACCTTCGGGTTATGCACCATCTTCAGCGAGTGCACCAACCCCGAGCCACAAGTATGATCAAAATTCCAAAGGTCAGTAGAACTTCAGAGCACAGGGCTCTCAGACCAGTATGACCCTTTGTTCAAAACGGAATCCACCTTATGGGAAATGTGCCAGGATGAATTTGAGAGAATAGCAAGTATGGTCGGATAGGTCATTTTCAGAGAAAATGTCCATTATGGGGAAATAAGGCCTGGTTTTCATCTACAACACCACCAGCCAAATGTAATCAAAGAGATGCTGTACCATGGGCAGGAGGTAGGACAAATCATGTGTATGTGATGGGGAACTGCCAGGACCAAGAGGCTACACTAGATATTGTAACGGGGATTCTCCATGCATTTACTTTTGATTGTTATGCATTGCTTGATGCAAGTGCAACTCTGCCATTCATGACACCATATTTGGCTAGTAGATTTGAGATTCTTCCTAAGAGCTTGCTTGAGCCATTTTCTATTTCTCCACCTGTTGGTGAGTCTATCCTAGCTGAGAAGATCTATAGGGATTGTGTAGTGCCCATCCATCATAAGGTACTCTTTCTAATTTGATAGAGTTGGAAATGGTTGACTTTGATGTAATTCTTGGCATGGAGTGGCTCCACGCCTGTTATGCCTCTGTCAATTGTAGAACTCGGACTGTCAAATTTTAATTTTTGAGTAAACCAATCATAGAGTGGAAGGGAGATTATGTTGCACATAAAGGTAAGTTTATTTGTTACCTTAATGCTAAGAAGCTAATCTCTAAAGGGTGTATCTATCATCTCGTGTGAGTTAAGTCTGATGATGTTGAGCCTTTTAACCTCGAGTGTATCTCTATTGTGAATGTGTTTCCTAAAGTATTTCCTGAGGATCTGGTGGGAGTACCTCCTGATAGGGACATGGACTTCGAGATAGAAGTTCTCCTTGACACCTAATCTATCTCTCTTTCACCATATAGAATGGCCTCTACTTAACTAAAAGAGTTGAAAAGAGTAGTTGAGAGATTTCCTAGAGAATGGCTTTATAAGGCCGAGTGTCTCTCCCTTGGGTGATCCAGTTCTATTCCTGAGAAAGAAGGATGGGTCACTCAGAATGTGTATTGACTACCCCCAATTAAATAAGGTTATGATCAAGAACAAAAATATCCCCTTTCGAGTATCAACAACCTATTTGACCAATTTCAAGGTGCCACAGTTTTCTTTAAGATAAACTTGAGCTCAGGCTATCACCTGTTGAAAGTGGAAGAATGTGACATTCCGAAGATGGCTTTTCAAACTCGAAATGGTCACTTTGAGTTCTTGGTACTGTCCTTTGGGTTAACAAATGCACCTGCAGTCTTCATGGATCTGATGAGTAGAGTATTCTTCCTGTACCTTGATATGTTCATGATTGTGTTTATTGATGATATCTTGGTATATTTTAGACATAAGAAAGAGCACGTGAATCACCAAATCGCCTTACAGATACTTAAGGATAATGAGTTATATGCCAAGTTCTCGAAGTGTGAGCTTTGGCTCAAATCTGTGAAAATCTTAGGCCATATAGTTTTGGGCGATAGTGTATGAGTGGATACTCGAAAGACTGAGGTGGTGAAGAATTGGCCCAACCTCCCCGACCGACACATAAAGCTTCTTGGGTTTTGCTGGCTGTCACCCAAGTTATACCTCTTTTTTTGAGGATTAATCGATCGTTGTAAAGAAATAGAACCTACCAAGGTTAGGGTCGAGGGAATACGTAGATGCAAGAGAACTCAATTATCGCAATTTGAGTAATTAACCGACTCACTTCCCCAAAAGGGGGATGTTTGCTATAATCAATGGGAAAATAAACCTAATACACACAAAAGTGGAATCAATATAGTGAGAAACTAGGGTATTGTGTTCCCGATGATTCTCTAACTTAGTATCACCGGATAACCTAGTTCTTTTCTAGTGTATAACATGCAGGAAGGTAAGTTAAGTTCACCAAGCCCTTTGGTCAAAGGTGAGAGGCAAATTTCAGTATGTGACTTGGCCCATCTCCATAGTGTGCATTACTGACCCTTACATATTAGTTGCAGTGCAACCACCCCTTGGCCCAATTTGGTTGATTATATGAGAACACATCAATCGAATCCTGTTAATTAATCTCTTTTCCTATTCATTACTATGCTGGTCCAGTCAGTAACACTAGGAAGGTTCTAATGTTGGCCACCACTAAAAACCATGCAAAATGAAGAGAGTTAATTAATACATGCATCTACACCTTCCAAGAATTATGAATTATTAGGTTTTACCTTGTTAGTTCTTCATGGTTTCCACAACCTCAGTTGTGGAATTAAATACTCATACTTTCTTTAGATGCCAGAATTATAAATTAGAATAACATAATAGAGCACTTACACATTTGAATTAAAACAAGCAATTCCAACTTCAAAGCGAATCACAAGATTAATGATGAAATGAAAGTATAAGTGTTCTCAAAACTCTCTACTGTAATCTCACTATTTTCTCTATCTAATTACGGAGTTTTCTATACACTCTACAAAAAACCTATGAAAAATAACCTCTTTATAATATTTAAAATACATGTCCTAAGCATAATAGGATAACTGGGTCGGCAAGCTTCATGAACAGGTTTACGAGTCGTATTGCATTTCACGGCCCACAATCGAGGTCTCATACAATGTTGCTGGAAAATTGGACTTCAAGTCTATGACACCACCTCTACGACTCGTAAAGTGGTTTATGACCCATAGAGGGGTTTCATTTGATGAATCTTCAGAAAGTCCTCATCTCCGATCCTAAGGGCATGAACCATATTCTATGACTCGTAAATCACTCCACGACCCATTTGCATGTTCATAAAATTAACTTCAGAAAATTAGCCCCTCACTAGAATTATCCACAAAACCACTTCACGACCTATAAAATGAACTACGTCCCGTAAAGGGTCTCATACTACATAATAAATGAACAACTTCTATATTTCTTCCCAAAATCAAGGCCAACTTTGGAATCCTTCAAACGTAACACAAACACATAAAACCAACTAATATCGCATTTGAACACATAAAATTTCAAGTTTTAAGCATCAAAAGTGCTATATTTTGGTAGCACATCAGCTACTACTGCAGGTTTGTTGATGGATTCTCTTCCATATCTATGTTATTGACTAGGCTAACTTAGAAAAAGGTCAAGTTCTAATGGTCTAATGAGTATGAGAGGAGTTTCCAAGAGCTGAACACAAGGTTGACTATGGCCTATGTGTTGACCTTGCCTGACGGAATGGATGGATTTATCATCTATTGTGACTCTTCGAGAGTGGGATTGGGATGTGCATTGATGCATAAGAGTAAAGTTGTTGCCTATGCTTTGAGACAACTTAAGGTGCATGAGAGGAATTATCCCACCCATGACTTAGAATTGGCAGCAATGATGGTTTCTCTCAAGCTATGGCACCATTACTTATATGGAGCACATGTTGATGTGTTCACAGACCATAAGAGCCTACAATATGTCTTCACCTAGAAAAAGCTTAATTTGAGGCAGTGGAGATGACTTAAGTTGCTGAAGAACTATGACATGAACATCATCTACCACCCAAGTAAGCTAACATAGTTGCTGATGCTCTTAGCAGGTTGTCTATAGAAAGCACTACTCACATGGAGGAGAAATAAAAGGAGGTAGAGAAAGAGGTTCATACACTAGCACGATTAGGAGTTCAACAGGATGAATCCGACAAAGGTGGAATTCTTATGCACGATGGGTCTGCATCATTTCTAGTAGTGGAGGTGAAGGAGAAGCAAGATCAAGACCCTATCATGTTTCCAATGAAGGCAGATGTGCACAAGCAGAAAGTAATGGCTTTTGCTAAAGGGGGAGATAAAGTATTAGGTACCAAGACAGATTATATGTTCCAAATGTTGATGGTATCCGAAGAAGGATCATGGAAGAAGCCCATAACACCAGATATTCTATCGATCCAGGCTCAATGAAGATGTACCATGACTTGAGGAAGGCCTACTAGTGGAGTGGAATGAAGAGAGATATTACAGAGTTTGTGTCTAAACGCCTGAATTGCCAACAAGTTATAGTTGCCTAAAAGCCATGTGGAGTAGCGCAAAACCTTGAGATCCAGGAGTAGAAATGGCAGATGATCAACATAGACTTTGTCACAAGCTTATAAAGGTCTCGCAGTCAAAATGATTCGATTTGGGTGATAGTAATCAGATGACAAAATCTTCGCACTTCTTGGCAGTAAAGATGACCAACGATGTAGAGGATTATACTCGACTATACACAAAGGAGATTTTTATACTACATGGAGTCCCTTTGTCTATCATCTTAGACAGAGGATCCCAATTCACCGCTCAGTTTTGGCGATCCTTTCAAAAGGATTTAGGCTCAAACGTGAATCTAATTTCATGACCCATGCCTAGGGCCTAGATGTGACATAGCGAATGGGGAACCTGAAGGGACCCAAACAAACCTCTTAATATATCATTACACATCTTTGATCACGGAAGCAATTAAGCAACAATAAGAAAATAGAAATAAGGGCAAAGGGACTAAGGGAATCTTTCATAATTTAAAAGATACATGAGTCAAGAGAGTCAAAGCTCATGGCATCATTACACAACTTGTCCAACAACACTTCTAAACTTAGAATTTAGCGGGGTCCAAGACAACTTTCTGGGTTCACCTCATAGTCAAAAGCATACAACAAGATAAAAAGAGTCTTTGCATACATAGAAAAAAATATATTGTCTTCGGAGTTGAGGACTCACCAAGCTTGCTTGAAGAGATAGTACTAGCCACGTGGAGGAAGATGATCAAGTGAAGCTCCAATTTTTACATGGTAACATCATATAGACATAGAGTATGCTTTAATACGTTGAAATGTACTAAGTATGTAGGATGCAATGAAACAATGGATAGGCAACATAGGCAAAGTGCATAATCAGAACCAATAGATAGCATAATAACAATATGACATGAATAAATGATGCTTGAAGTAAAAAACGCTTATATAACACTTATTACATGTGTAGGAAGAGACCATCATCATAGAGCAAGCAACTTAGTACTTGGAATACAAGGCATGCCACCCGCTTGGAAGGTGGATGAGGTATATACCCCTCATCTATGGTAGTACGGGATTGCAACAACTTAACAAGGTAGATGGGGTATATACCCCTCATCTGTGGTAGTACGAGATTGCCACCACCCGATAAGGTGGATGAGGTATATATCCCTTATCTATGGTAATACGGGATTGCCACCATCCGACAAGGTGGATGAGGTACATACCCCTCATCTTTGTATGGTCACTTGCAACAGTATAGATACTTTTCATGATAACTACTCATACTTTAATCATCATAAAGTCATTCAAGTGATAGGTCATGCAATGGATCATCGATAACTCAAGAATCAAAACTCAGACATTTTATCAAACACTTGGCGGGTGTGTTATGCTAGTATAAAACCATGCAATTCAAGAGTGTATTCATGCAAGAAAACTTGAAGTAAATTAAATCACCAACAGTCGGTAATACCTTCATGCAATATATTGAAACCCTTTATCAAATCTCATAATAGATCATAGATTTATTGTCACGACCCAAGCCTAGGGCCTACATGTGACACAGCGCAAGGGGAACCCAAAGGGACCCCAAGCAAGCCTCTTAGAATATCATTACACATTCTTGATCATGGAAGTAATAGATACATCATAAAAGAATAAGAATAGGGGCAACAGGACTAGGGAAAAGCTTGCACAATATCATAATCAAGAGATAAGAGATAAGCTCATGTCATAGAAATCAAGAATAATAGAGTCAAGGCTCTTAGCATAGATACATAACATGTCCAACAAACACCTCTATACGTAGATAAGAGTGAAGGCCAAGACAAAATAACTGGGCTTACCCTCATAGTCAAAGTACATAATAAAGAAGAAAGTCTCAATACATAATAGGAGAACATAGACTAAGGTCCCCAAAGTGGAGGACTCACCAACTAACTTGAATAGCACAGAACTAGCCGTCTGAAGGAGGAGGATGATCAACTTGGGCACCGGTTCCTACGTTGTGACATAATGTAGGCATATATTATGCGTTAGTACGTTTGAATATACTAAGTATGTAGGATACAATGTAGGCAAGAATTGAGCATCATAATTAAAATGCATAACAATAGGCAATAGGCATACTTATAACAATATGACATGTATAATCAATGCATAAGTAAAACATGATTAAGTAATTCATGCTCATATAGAATATCATATATGTATAAGAGATCGAGCTAGATTTCCAAAGTACAAACCCCTTGGTAGGTTGTTACTCATAGCACCAATCACCCTAGTGTATGAGGTATAAAGCCCTCATGAAGGTTAGTGATGGTAGTACCTATCACGCTAGTGTATGAGGTAGAAACCCCTCATCAAGGTTAGTGATTATAGCATCCATCACCCTAGTGTGTGAGGTACAAACCCCTCACCAAGGTTAGTGATGATAGCACCCATCACCCTAATGTGTGAGGTACAAACCCCTTATCAAGTTTAGTGATGATAGCATCCATCACCCTAGTGGTTGAGATGTTGACCCTTCAACTAGGTCACCTGGATCGAGCATGGTTTGATGAAATACTTTATATAAAATATATCGTATACATAAGCTCATTTCATCATCATATAGTCAATCATATCATATCTCATACTTTGGACCTCCAACTCCTCAAAAAACTATATCCGGACATTTTATCAAACACTTAGAGGGTGTGTAATGCTAGCATAAAATCATGAAATATAGAGATGAAATCATGCAAGAAAATCCATTGTAAAACCTCCAATGAACACCTTGCAACACCCTCTAGAAATATACATCAAAACCCCTCGTCAAAATTTACAACAAATTAAATATTTATAGCTCAAAACATAGCAAAATAGTCACAACTTAACAGAGATTTAACATGAGTGTGCAGTGAATTTCATAATAATCAAGACCCATTGGTAAATCAACTTTAAGTCATGCAATTTGAGTAAAAGAAGGCTTAGGAATCATGGGTGAAAGGAACCCATGAAAGAAACCTACACACCTTAGCTTAGAGATGACTTGGTGAAGATTGGAGATGAAGACTTGAAGCTTAAAGAAGAACATTGAAGGAGACCCTAGCTTATGATGAGGGTTTGGGACTTGAGTTTGGGTGAGTATTGGGAAATGTTTACGATGATATGGGGGTGAAATTTGGCAATGTATAGGTAAAAACAAGTTTGGGAAAACTTAGGCCCAAGATTTAGAAGTCTTAAATCGAGCTTAAAAAATAGTCTCCAAAATGAACTAGGGCGTGTCACGAGGGGGTCGTGAAAACCCCTCTGGAAATTGCATTCTTGAAATTTCATAATTGATAATGTTTCGCTCTTAAATCTTAGGTTAGACCCTTTTTCACCTAATTTGGACCCCCTGAACAAGAATATGAAGTCGGTTTTTCGAAATAACAAATTGGTTTTGAGATATATGGAATTTAAAATTCATAGAATTCCAAGGCACGTTTTCGGGCACTTTTCGGGGTCATTTTATTTATAGCTCAAAACATGCTTAAACATTCACACTTTTATGAAATCCGAACATAGTTCATATTTAAATTTATAATAATGTAACACCCCACACCTTATAGTACTAGTACAATGCAAATGAAACATGATAAGGTTTGGTTAAGTTAGCGCCAAATTTGTAAAAGTGATTGAATCTCGTGTTAATGGGCAATATGTGCATCTAACGCTTAAGAGGGTCGAGTGCATATTTGTTTTGTGTCGAATTGAGAAGATCACGACCTTAAATAAAGTAAGAGAATTGGGGTGCTTGTAGGACTTAAGAAGCTAGCAGGTGAGTCACCTTCTTTCTTAGCTTAAATTTGCTAGCTAAACGGGGACGAGGCTCAACGTCGAATTGTCCAAGTCCGATTATGAATAAAGTCTGTGTTAAGGGTGTAAAATTGGCCCATATTTTAGCATCACACATGGACTATATTTTTAGCCCAAGAAAGATATTAAAAAGGGCCCAAAGACATTACAACACACTTAACCATTTGGGCCCAAACTAAGTGAAGGGAAAGTTGGAAAATAGGCAGCTTAAGCTCATCAACTTGGAGACCCATTTAGGCCCAAGTGTAATGGACAAGATACTAGATAACTAGATTGATAATATATGGTAATAAGTGGTCAAAATGACAATATAAAGGAGGAAAAATTAGTACGATAAAAAGGGGTTATAAGCAGCAATATTTATTCACTCTTAGACTAGGAAAACATTCAGCTTTCTCAAAACTTTGGTGTTTTTATTTCTTGACCTAGCAAGCAGCTGCAAGGGGACTTATAGGGTTCTTGAAGAATCCCTGAACCTTGAAATTAGTGGTAAGTAAGTTTATACATGTGTTTAGTATGATTTTCTTATGAAAAACAAGAAGTATATGCTAGTATGTTGTGCTGGAAATTTGAGACAGGAGGTATTTAGAAAGTTGCTGCATACTTGCCTTTTCTTTAGTGACTTCTCTATGGTTGATAGACTTTATTATGAAGAGAAATTGATGTTCTTAATATGGGTTGAGTTATAAATATTACCCTAAGGTTGCTGCCCTGATTTTGGTTTAATTTAACCAACACATTTTATTGTGCTATCTTAACTGTAATGTTGATTGAAACTTGTGGACTGTTGGATGGAAGGTTATTGGCTCACATCCTTCATGACTTGTTGAGTGATGTTATAAGTCTGTTTAAGTAAGTTTTCACATGTAAATGTTGTTGGAACAGTTTGTTTAGAGTTGGAATAGGTTTGGAATTGTCGACGTCGAAATGTAGCGAAGGAAGGTAATGTTATGCTGTCCATTTTTAG
>JAABOM020000103.1:23402030-23417464 GCA_011800125.2 Solanum clarkiae | reverse complement strand
ACCCCTATGTTTAAAAATATAAAGCGGCTGTTTCCAGATGACCCATGAGGAGCGTCGAAAGTTGCATTGACTAACTGATACTTCACAAATGAAAAAAGCGTAGATAGTTTAAAGAGCCATTTTGCTTTATTCCATCATACTCTAACGCTAAAAAATAGTCAATCTTTGGCTCCATCCGAGATTGATGAAAAGTATATAGGTAAATACTCGCAAGTGGATATTACACCCTTTACCTTATTATATAAGTGGGAGGTTACAAGAATTCTCTGGATTTCAATCGAGGTGCACGCAAGTTGGCTCAGACACCTTATTTTAAAAATGTATAACCCTAATAGTACCATGTTTACAAGTCATATGGGTAATCATCAAAAAAGTTTATCATGACTTTAACTGACGGAAATATTTCTATTCATGAGTTTGATGAAAATCTTGAAGCCAATTTCAGATGATTATGGATTATATTACTGCATTCATTTATTAGATTTTATTGGATGAGGAAAAGATTAGGATTGTAGAAGCATGGTTTGTTCATCTGATTTTCCAGAACTATCTGATCGATTTGCATCCGTAAACTGAAGCATGATGTACGTATCGATATTGCATAAGTAGTGTATAAATGTATATTGATATTGCAAAAATAGTATGCAAACATGCATATAAGACATACAAATAGTTGTGTACTATACATGTAATATATTCATATAATATAAATAAGTACGTAAGGTATCAATATTGTATAAGTCATTTATAATGTTGTATATAAATTATATAAATATTTATATGATGTATCAATATCAATATTTATATCTATTCGCTTATTATGCATTTTTACCTTAATAAATAGCAGAATAAACGAAAAAATAAAACAGCATAAATATTTATTTTTCACAAAAAAAAGGTGAAACAACAAGGAAAGAAGAAAAAAGTTTTTTAAAAGAAGAGCAACAGAAAAATATAAACAACAATTAAAAAAAAAAATAGCACAGAAAAAAAATTCTTAAAATGGCCAAATGGCTAAATTAACATGGCCAATCGTCAAATATAATAACATGTCACCTTTTGCAAACCAAATAATCGAATGGTCATCTTAAGTGAAAAATAAAAAGCTTTATTTTGTATAAATAATTTTTTTAATGGCATTTTGCATAATTTTTCAAAAGGAAAAGGGAAGAAAAGTCCTTTCACGCTAGTATTAATGTGATGTGAAGGTGATTATTTCTCAAGTATGCAAGTGGTTATAAATGAAATATTGGCCCAAGTGTTTGGCAAACCCAGGTCATTTTTTACCAAATTTGAGTAATCAACTACATTGTAGAACCAAAACTCTGGCCCCTAAGTAGTCTAAGGGCCCATTAGGACATCGAATCATTATTTGAAATTAAAATTTTATTTGAACGTGCAATTTGATTAATTTATATATTTTTTCTTATAAACATAAAAAGCTTGCCATTTTATGAAGTATTTGATGACCCTTTTTACATCCTCCTTTCATATGATTGTTTTACACATCTAAACAACTAACATGATATTGTAATAACCTAAGTCATTAAAGGGCCTAATTATCTTTTCCAGATTAGATGAAATAAATAAATAAGCAAATAAATAGATTAAATTTAAAAAAAAATAATTGGAGTGAGTGGGCTGAAAGCCCAAATAACAACGGCAGCAAGTTGCCAGTTGAAAAAAAAAGAGTATTAACGTGAAACGGAGGGAATCACGAACTAGAAAAGAAAAAAAGAACAAGGAGAGAAGTGTAGGAGAAGGTAAGTTCTTAACTTAGTATTAGTGTTAAATTTGTATCTTTACAGTTATAAAATTGGGGGTTTAGGGTTTATGAAAAATTATGAGTTAAAGAGATAAGAGATTGTGAAATTTTCATAATTAGAAGTTAATCCTTGAATTCTCTTTGAATTAGCTGAACTAATAATATCAATTGGTGTGAAAGTTGTATAAATTATATCAAAACTCAAGTAAGGACTGTTTGAGGGGCAATCCGGGAGCCAAAGTTAGGTATTTTTTTTTTGAAAAATGATTTTAATTATCATAGACATTGTTTTGCTCTAGTTTGGGGCTGGTTAGTTGATTATAGTAGAAGTTTGGACGAGAATTGAATAAGAACTGTAAAAGTGTATCAAAACGGATGGTTTAAGAACTAGTTGAATTACTCATGGGTTGGGTATTACACATGTACAAATGGATAGGAAATAGAAAGTCAAAAAAGGGATTTTAGAATTTCTAAAACTAGTATGAACTTAGCTTGAACAAAGAAAGTAACATCAGATTTTATTATATGAATATAGATTGACCAAAGGAAGTCTTACAGATTGGTTGAAGTGACAAGTTTAGTATTTCTACATGAGTACGGTAAGTAGTAATCTTAACCCCAATTTGTATTTTACAAGTTTCATGATTTTTACATGATTTATAAGTGAATTGTTACCGAATGATTTAAATTTGCATGGGACAAGTCCTTTACTTGATTTCATACCGAAATGACTATTTGAGATGATCTTACTTTAACAAGACAAGTATACTGATAATTGAGATTATTACCGTTATTTAAATGATTTTTGGGCATTCACTTGAGATATAAGTACTTTTACATGTGCCTTTATTAAGTTAACATGATATGATTACAAGATTTACATGTCTTATACTACTTTGAAAAAGCTTATATAGTTTACAAAGAAAAATTTTAAATGGGAGTAGATTTTGATGAATCTCGTAGCTAATGATGGGTTCGTTAGACCTGGTACACCTTGTATTTACCAATTACAGATAGAGCCCTCGCTAGTGGAAAGGTAGAACTAACATACCGTTACCGATATACCTCAAATAGGGATTTACTGATATGAAAGTTATTGTTATCGTCTATCCTTTTATGAAGATAGACATACCGATTACCGATTACATGATTCATTCTTGGAAACCTCCCGTATATATGTATATAATTTGATATGAAAGAGTTTTAACGAGTTTATTTTTGAATAGCTAAGTTGAATTGCTTATATGAGATAACAAGATGGATTTGACTATTGATTTTGAAAGAGCATTTGTTATATGATTTTTGTGATTTACTAGCATCTGACTTGTCTCTTATTAAAACGATTGTGATTATTATTATTACTCACTGAGCTAGCGTCCCACTCCTCGCTATTTTTTTTTTCCTTTCCAGAGAATACAGGTGATATTGGCGAGGATTTAGTTAGTTAAAGATAACAAGTTGATTCCTTGGTGAGCTCCACACTTGTTCGCATGGAAAACGAATTATTTATTATTGTGGACCTTTTTGAATTCTTAGAGAGTTGCTCCATAGTCATTCCGTTATTTAGAGTCATGGGTATTCTTAGTTTATTTTTTATATGTGATTGATTTTAAGTCTATTCCTATGGTTAGAGACAAGTTGGTATATTTATGTGGAGATTATATTGGTATTTGATATAGTGACTTGATTTGATTATTTAGTTGTTATGTTGCTAAATTATGAGACAGGTAAAATTTGAATAGGTCTAAAAATAAAAAAAACTCTGCCCGAACTTTTGCAAAATTTTAGAAGATTTACTTTGGAATTCTTCTCCTTAGCGCCGATCATGATCCTACATTAGGGTCTTGACAGATATGATGTTTCAAAAGTTATGATTTGCTATTAATTTTTCCAAGTTATTCTGTTTAGTGTTCAATTAATATTTTCATTCTGTCGGTAGTTGCCTTACTAGAAAAGGAAAGGAAGGAGCTGATCTGACTGAAATACCGCAATAAAATAAGGAGGCAAAAGAAAAACAAATCCTAAATTGTTAGGCATGGTCAGATAATAAAGTAATAATAATATTATTAGTAGTATTATACCATATTTATCTTTACAAGGAATGAAGTTTTAACTATTAATACGCCGCATTGTATTCGATAACGGGGTGAAAATATGTACTTAGTAGAATCAAAATATATAAAAATAAATATACGAATAAGTCAAGAGAATTCATCATACATTATTAATCGACCCTTTGATAAACTATACATGTTTTAAAATATTTAATGTTGGGAGAAAGCTTGTTGTTCCAATTAATTGTGTGTTAATTAAGTGACAAAACGTATAGAGAAGGAACAGCTAATTTAGATAAAATATTTTTAATATTAAATACTATTCTTATTGGGAGTACAAAAACCTTTATGAATCGAAGACAGTAATAACTAAATGGGAAGGGAAAGAAATTAGAATATTGCTCCTATATTAAAATATTGTTTTATTTCGTTTATTTTAATATACTATTTACAGTATTGAATAATTATATAAATAACAATAATAATCAAATTTAAAATTTTCGTTAATAATATTAATTTATGAAATATACCTTTAATTAACATTTTTTTATGAAATATGTTTGATATCAAAAAGGGGTCAAGTAATATACTGTTATTTTATATTTTTCGACAGGTCCTTTTTTTTGTTGTGTTTCATTTATGAGTTATGACAACCTAGGCACCTCACGTGAATTCATGTGCGTTTTTGGCCCCAAGTTTGACTCCATTACATAGAAAAACAAAAATAATATATGCATTTATTTTATTTTATTTTTGCAATGAACTTGAATAAATGAAGGCTGTGGCTGGATGAAATAAAAATTCAGAGGCTATATGTTG
Source organism: Solanum clarkiae (assembly GCA_011800125.2). Classification (NCBI taxonomy): domain Eukaryota; kingdom Viridiplantae; phylum Streptophyta; class Magnoliopsida; order Solanales; family Solanaceae; genus Solanum; species Solanum clarkiae. The sequence goes on along the minus strand of JAABOM020000103.1, from coordinate 23,412,826 downwards.
CATTTAAATCACAAGGATAATTAACTCCCTTTCAACTCTATCAAGGTTCTTATTGTGATGAATAAAATGTATTATCCTTACTCGGAGAAATTGGGGTCTTCTGTATAAAAGAAAGTTCTAGTAAAAACATTTTTTTTAACGAGCATCCCGCAACATGATTATGAATTAGTGATATTTCAATGTGAATACTGGATGTCGAATGAAAAAAGAAAATTAAAATCTTTTTCCTCAGGCCGAGTAAATGTAAGAATTTTTTTTTAAAAAAAATAGCATCAAATGCCATTTAGACATCCAGTTTAGATATATACAATGTATAGGTGGTGTATACTTTATATACATATACTACACATGCCTATATACCATATTAGGGGTGGCAAAATTAAACCCAACTTGTCCAACCCGTTAAAGTTTGGACGGTTTATTAACCCGCTTATTTATTAGCTCAACACATTCAACTCATTGAAACTTGGGTTGATATGTAGCCCGAATTGACTCGAGAGAGATCTTGTCAAAATATTTAAAATATTTTTTTTAATTTGATATGTTTATATAGTCGAAATAAAGAAAAATATGATTTAATTAAATACTAAATATCGAGAAAAAACAAATAAAATAAGTAAAAGTTGGGTCAGGTTGGGCCTTAACCCGCTCTATAACCCATTATTCAACCTGTTTTGACCCAACCCTTTTTTATCCAATGAATTGGGTTGGATCTTGATCCGTTTATTATCTTGATTCATTATGACTCGCTCAAATTTGACTTATCCCACCAATTACCACCCCTATATGTAAAAATACTTTGATCATATTAGTAAATATATTATACATGCACCATATATATATACAACCAATAAATATCGATAATGTTTACATTGAAATATTGATAAACTAGATGGTCGAAGAGTACATTTACTGAAAGTTTCACCAAAGGAATCAGCATGGATATAAGGGTAAAAATAACAAGAAAGGAGAGGCATTTTATATTGCTTAATATTATCTGTAAAGAATCAAATGCAAATTGGATTTGATTCTTGACTTTGCAAAATAAATACAGGCTGGTACTTTGAAATCAAATATTCTGAATTTTGGACCACAACAACTGATTTCCAGAGAAGCATAAATTGTACCTTGTAAAAAATCCAAACTTTTTCTGAATGTTAGACTCAAGACAAAATATCTGAAGTTATTTGGCTGGCTTTGTTTCTCCTGTTTCTCTTTCTTGTGAAAGTAATTTGGCAAAACGTGTTAAATGTAACCCTGCAAAAGTATGGATCAACAAGTGCCAAATCTTTATAGACCTCCCGTGTAGGCACACCCGACACTCAGCTTTTTTTATGAGCTCCAAGTTGATTCGAGGCTTTACTGAGTCTGTAGTATATGCATTTGTTGTTGTATAATAGTTCAAAGTAAGGTGAAGCTTGTCCCAACCTATGTTAAGAAAAAAAGATGCAACTAAACTATATATACAATAAGTCTATAAAGCCTCTGTAAGATCGTAAACTATTTGAAAAAGGGCAAATTTTGTTATTGAATTATTCGAAATGAGATAATTTTGTTCTTCATTTCATTGTTTGACACAAAAATGCCCTTTAATCGAGTAGCTCAAAGATGGCCTTATCAATAACCAACTGTCCTCTCAATCTCCATTAAAGATTGTTGGACTCAAATGAAAAAAGAACCAATAAAATCCGACCTCTAGTCATTTTTAATAGATTATAAATCATTCTTACAACAACATTATACTCAGTGGAATCCCACAAGTAGGGTCTATGGAGGATAAAATATACGCAGACCTTACCACTATCTCATAGAGATAGAGAGACTGTTTCTGGAAGAATCATTTGTTTCCGGAAGATAAAGTGGAATGCAGCAATAAAACTAATGAATAATAGCCATTACATATATATAATAGAAAGAATGTGTAGAATTATCAATAAATTAAACCATATCCGGGGGAGCATTTTAGTACAACCGGAAATAATAATGAAAATTACAAGTCAAAACAATTAACAATAATAATAACAATGGCCTTCTTCTTGATATCAACATAACTACAAACTAAGACAACCTACATCTTACAAATTAAATGACAGACCTCATAAAGCCAGGCTCCCGCATTTTCAACACAACAAAAGTAAAGATTTCTACTGGAACACAGCAAATATTGCATATACCAGCATAATCATCATGAGACAGAATTTCGATCCGTTGACTCTCATCGATGTTGCATATGATATATCTTGTGGCCTGAAGATTAATGAAACTATGTTAGAGTAATTCCATGTTTTTAAACATTTAGGTGTGGGGATAGTTGTTGTTTACTTACTTTTGCAGTTTGGCAAGCTGGCCACAGAAGAGTGCATTGTCTGGCATTGGCAACTCTGTCTTGTTAGTAGGCTCGGGATTGACAACTCTGATGTATGTTTCTTGGCCTAGAAACCACGAGTCGAGATTTTCTGTCCTCAGGTTCCAAATTCCAACATTGTCAAGGGAGACTAAGATTGCTGTCCATGCCCCGGGAAAAACCTGCGAGCACCAGAGGAAAGATGAGAGACTTGTCACAAGACGGAGACTTTAAAGACGTGAAATGAAAATTTTTAACTAAAGCCAAGCACAAAGGTTAGGACACTAGGTAACAGAAAATGTTTCTAAACCATCATTTCGAAGAAAGTTGGATACAGGAATTTGATGGCTGGCATATATAAGATGTTGAAGAAGCTTAGTACATTCAATAGTTTATATCTCAATGATTGGGACAAACCACAAGCAAACTGAGTTTTGAGTTCTTGTTTAAGATAAGCAGTGATATTATGTAAGGCAAACAATTTATGAGGTGGTCATCTTATCAGTGGCATATAAAAGTACGAAAAGAATTGAACTCAACGAGTTGTAAGTAGTGCCTTTGAAACAGCAATGAAAATATAGTTTGGCCAATGCATACATACATCCATAATTCGACAAGTTGTAAACAGATATTGCAGACTAATTGCTATATACGATAAAGGATTGTAAGCCTGTACTAGTCACGAAACTTGAGAAACTCTTAAGATATAACAATGATTACCTGTGTTGTGGTACGAGCTATTCCATCCCATTTGTTGTAAGTACCCCTACTATTATTTGACCAAACGCCAAAATCCATCCTGCAAGTTTGCATTCGTGAAAAGTCAGGTTTCAAGAAATGAGTTTTTCAATTTCAGGTTTGAATATGATGAACATTGAGAGGAGGCCAGATCATACCCAACCACAAAAAAGGCATAACCACTCATGTGGTATGTGTGCATCTTGGTATCATTGTTCTGTAATATTATCTCCATAAATCCCCTGTAGGTACCATTGATAATAGAGGTTTCCATCTTAGGAGGTCCGGTTAGTGGTGCCGTAGGGAAATCTAGCTTATATACACCCTTCAATTTGTACTTGTCAGCAAGTCTGATAGGTGTTCTAGGATTATCAAATGAAATCCCATTAAGTGTTGTTCTCCTTTTTCCTTCTACCATAGTTGGCGGCTTATTTTGGATCACGTATATCTCTGTCACATTAATTGAACCATATCTAAAAGAACCTTGAGGATTTGGGCGAGCACCGCTGGCAGTTACATTCCACCTGCATACATATACCATAACACCAAAATGTAAGTGGCAGTAAAGCTTTACAGTCTGATATATAAGCGCATTGGGAGATCAAACAAACCTGATAGATCTCGCCTGGTTCATTGAGAAAGTTTTGTCATACTCATCTTGTGGTGGTTCAGGAAGAGGGCCATGTGCCTTTCCTTTTGAGTTTGTGTATTTCAAAATGCCTACACCAGTGACTCTTTGCCATTGTGATTGGTTCACAAATCTGGCACTTGCCACAATATAGTAATCAGAACTTGCATTCTGATCCATAGATACCAAAAAAGAGTAAGATTGTCCAACATGTATATCTAAGCTAGTATAATTTTGCTGCACAGTGTATGATCCCTCTGCTTCTGCCAAAAGTAAGTTATGATTCTGAATTCTGAAGTTCAAGCTTGTTGATATTCCTACATTGCTTACGCGAAATCGATAGGTTTTGCCTGCAGAATCATAATATTAACATTGTAAAACTTCCAAAATGAGAAGTGCATCACATTTTAGATGATTAACAACACAAACTAGCAGCCTAAAATGAGAGCTTAAAGTCCCAGATAATCATTTTAAGTTCTACATATGAATGCATTATCTCGGCGAACCTTTTTCCTTCTCTATACTAAAATGAAACAAAAGCACAAACATTCACAAGAAATTGAAATCAAACACTAAAGTTTCTAGAGAAATTCTTATAGCGAAAGTACCAATATTGGATTTTTCATAAGATTTCTATTGTTTGATTTGAGAATGTGCAACAAATAACATGAATTAGTCCAACAACATACTCCTTTTACACAATTAGTCTACTTCTAGCACAATGTAGTTTACCTGGATGGACAGTTATTGTTTCATAGTCAATGCCATCAGGCACAATAGTGTCGTTGTATCGGTAAGGACCTTTCCCATTAATTAAAACACCATCTGGTTTTCCCAGATCTTTCCCAGCAAGAAGTGTGCTCCTCAAAGACTACATCCAACAACAAGCAAAAGTACAACACATTACACTCTAAATTAAACAAATATAACTTCAACAAAAGCTTTAATCAACAAGCTCATCGCGTAGAGACTAACCGTGTGATTTCTGGTATACCAATCACCAATCATAATAGTGATATCATCATATGGAAAATCAAAAGGAATTGGGATTTCACCCCTGTTATTAATTGTAATTCCACCAAAACCACCTGATGCTCTCTGAAAATGTAGCGAAGGGAAATAGAAGAAACTTCCAATTTGGTCCTTGACCTGAAATTGGTAAGTCCAGTTCCACTTTGGAGGAATAGGACAGTTTGTTCCTGGTAAACCATCTTGCCAAGAACTCCTCTTCTGCTGAACCCCAGACCTATATTACCACAAAAATTACCTCAAAAATGCACCAAAACTGAAAAAAAAAAAAAACAAGAACCCATTATGTAATGTACTCAGCAAGAAGTACTTTACCAATGTAAGAGGAGTTCTTCATCTAATTTGTTCCTCACATTAACAACAACATTGTCATTAGTAGTTACATTCATGGTTGGTCCAGGAAACTTTCCATTAATAGCTATAACCTGAAAAAGATTTAGCTAAATGTAACTCAAGAACCGACAAATACACTAACACTAAGCTTAAAGTTCAAAACTTTAACATCAATATCCCATAGATCTGAGACTTATGTTCAAGAACCACTATACAGAAAATTTAGCACACTTCCCCTGCTACCTAGGAAGCAACAATATAAGGAAAAAAACAAGAGATCTGAAGAAACATACCTGTTGGGAGACACCAAGTGGAGAAGCATCAATGTAGGAGACCTCAAAAGTAAAAAACTTAAATGGATCTCCAGCAAAACTCAACCCCATAAACAAGAAAATGCAGATAAGGGTAATTTGGAAATACCAAGAAGAAGAAGAAGCCATTGAGGTTCAAAGTAAGTAAAGATCAAAACTTTCAAGGTGTTTTTACAATAAAGATTCAAGAAAAATGTTCCTTTTCTTGTGCAGTTACATTATAAGGACAGAACAAAGGAAAAATATGAGCTTTTGAGAGCAAGAAAGCAAGAAACAAAGAAAACAGCTAAGAAAGAAAGTGCTAGTAGTAGTACTTGTAGTTTCTGTTACATATTATTAATAGTATTAAGAAAGTGGGCAACGGTTCAATTTGGATTACCAAATTTTGTTGGTCTTAGCTAAGTGAGAGATAAAGAAAAGGAATGGTGGTGCTAGCTTGGACTTAAGAGGGAGCTTAGCTTAAAGTTTTTTGTCGGTCCAAATGGCTAATAATAATAATAAAAAAACAGCATAATTATTAGGGTGCACATGAACAAGAGCAATGCATGGAGAGGTTGGATTGAGGGGAAAAAGAGTGTGCAATGCGTGTGTGAGAGAGAGACCAGAAATGAGCCAATGACAGATAAGATACATAAGAGAAAAATATTAAAAGAAAAAAAATTCACAAGGGAATGAAATTACACTAAAATGAAAAATATGGGGATGAATCTTTTATAAATTGTCGTATTAACAATATGCTCATCATACTTTCTAACGATCAAGATTATTAAGTTCATTGATCCATACAGTTGCCTGCATATCAATAAAAGATTCAATAACTATTATGCGTGTGCGATTCTTGCTTCTTGCGGAACTCAAGTTGAAGAGTAACTTAGATTGAGGAGTTACGACGAGCACTTGTTTAAATCTCTATTTGTGATGAAATAAATCCTTAGCTATAATTTATAAATTATTTTTTAAAGATATTTTTAATTGTTATAATAAAATAATATTAAATAAAAAACTTATATAACACAACATAATATGAAAAATCAGTTTTAAAAAAATGTGTCTTTATGATAAAATGTAACCTTGTTTGATTCATATGTAGAAAGCACTATGAATAGCGGCGGAGCCTTCTTATAATCTGTTTAATCAAGTTTTTATGAAAAAATAAGTGATTTTGATTAGTAATTGAAGCTATTTTTCAAAAGCTGAAAATGTAAATTTTCCCCAACACTTTTAAGAAGAAAAAAAACACTTAGAAATATTTTTTAAAGTTCGGTCAAACACTAATCGCTGCTCAAATTTTTTCTAAATTTACTGATTAAATACAAATTACTTTTTAGCCAAAGTATTTTAAAAAAAAAATAAATTGATTTTAAAAGTTTGGCTAGACAAGTTAGTTTGAAAAAAGACATCATATTATTACTAAAAAAGATCATATAGGATACTCATTCTATCCATCTTTACTTCGCTCCTTGCTCATATAATATTTTGGAATGTTCATAATACTTGTCTACTTTATGAAATCAAGAGATAATTTTACACTTAGTTTCTAATTTATCCTTATCATTAATTATAGTCATTTCTCCGTTACATAATATTTATTATATTTAAAGGATACTTTCGTAAAATTATCTCATTATTTATTATTTCTTTAATCTCTTGGCCGAGTCAACAGGGCCAAGTAAAGTTGGACGGAGGGAATATATTATATGTGGAATTTTTCTAAAGAAATTGTGTATTTTTATTTATTATTTTTATATACTTTTGACTCCTCGAAATGATAACGTTGTACCTCAGCCATTAACTTCAGCTTGATTTGCTTGTCAGCAACAAATACAACTTGCATATACCAATCAATAACACAAACTTGTGATGTTTTCTTCTGTAAATGAAAATATTACCGCATTAAAAAAAGTATATTTTTAGAAAAGCAAAAAACACGGATTAAAGTTTGGACCAAAAAAGAGAAAAGAAATTGGACCAAAAAAGAAAAACAATATGGATTAAAGGTACAATCTAGAACCCCACAAGTTAAAATTAATATGGAACTATGGATGTAGCACAAATTATTCAGACATGTACAATGACACTTTCCTTAACAATATCATCACATTTGTCTAATAATGTGTATATATTTTTCAAAAATTCGTCAAAAAAAGGAAAGATCTAATTGAGCAACAGCAATTTTTTTTTTTTTAAAAAAAAAATCAAAGTACATAACATTTTACCATCTAGGATGTCCTATTAGAAGTAAAAGTTACTTCGTAAAGAGTGCTCAAGGTAAATATAGTAATTTTAATTTTTACTGTAAATCCTAGATTATACCTATAGTACACAATATAGGAAGTTAATGTACTAAATAAGACGAATGGTTAAATTTATTATGAGGAATTGGAAGTGATGATAGCTTTTTAGTTCATTAACTAAATATCTCACCTAGCGATTGTGTGCTTGAGTTTCGGAACCACAAGCACAATAGGATTCAAAATGTCAAGATTTGAAGATCTTTGGAACATGAAACAGTTGTCCGTGCCCCCTTTTGACAACCAAGACACATTGACAATAATCAATATTTGCGTGGCGATGCAAAAATACATTTGAAAGCACTTTTGAACTATTGCACATATTCAGACTCAACTACCATAAAAACATATTGAAAGAGCGAAAATGATTCAATAGTTTTTCATGTTTTTTTCCTCAACCTGAAGTTAGCTGGTGATATAGGAGGTTCAGCTGATACACCATATAGATCAGTGCAGATTAGTAATTTCAATCATGCTTCAATTAGTTTTAGTCTTCGACTAATACAAAGAACTTGTAAATTTTTCATTTTATGATTCACTTACTGTATAGAATAAGATCATTAAATGAGCCACATGTTACACGCTATTTGATATAGCTAGATTTATGTGTCCCCACATATTGTATTTGCAAAATTTTGTACCCTATTAAATAATTTTTCGAAAATAATAATATTGGTTATTTTGTGAGTTGGTGGGGTAAGAGACTGGGATGACAGCCATGGACAGCATGTAGAATTACCCACACGCATACACCCTTAAAAATTGAGAACCAATTTTTGTCCTCCACCAACCTCCATTATTATTCTTTATCTTCCATTGTGTCTTGTATTATTTTTTACTAGGAAAAAAATATAGATTCTTCTAGAGCCTATTATTGATTAGTACTACACTTATGATTAATCTTCTTCTAAATAGACACTTATTTTGCTGTTAATTCTTAGTGGATCCAAAATAACAGCTCTTAATTGCTTCCATCTACTTAATTATTCAATTGAAATTGTCTCTCTCTCAAATAATTAGAGTTGATTTGTTTAATTAAAGTTTACATTGCACTTAATCTATTAGCAATAATATATTCAAATACATAGACACATACATTTTTGGACGAAGTCAAAATTTTTAAAAGTTTTGAGTTTTTTGAATCACTTTTTTTTCATCATTTATATAAATTAAAAATTATAAAATTTGAACTAAAATTACAATTCACAAAATTTTGTTGAATTTGTGGTTATCATTGTGGCTTCACGCCTAAATTCAATCAACATCAAGTAAAAGTAAACTAGCAACTTGTATTTTTTATGAGTATTGAAATTAATTTTAGTAAGCTTGCATGTCGGGTGAGCAACAGCCGCTTCGTCACAGTACTTACTTATGAGCTAACAGGTCACACTTTGGCCAAGTATCCTATAAAGAGACAGACCAATTAATCGTATCGATCGTATTCTTGAATCCATTGAATTAGCCCCCACGGGTGGTCCCCTATCCCTATCAACTGGATGAAGTGATAGGGGGAGACTCCGTTCAGTCTGTCCAGCTCCGGCTCCTGGCCAAGCACTCCTATGCTCCCCCTTTCGAGACCATCTAGTCCTGAATAATCGACTCGTTTGCCAAGAAGAGTCTCACGAAATCTTCACTTACTTCACATTTAGAATTGCACAAAAAAGACTATTTATCTCAAAGAGGTTTGAAGAAAATTTTGGGAAAACGTCAACGACTTCTTACTTATTCTGAGTCTTTGCTAAATACTTCAACTATTGAAATCACGAAGTTACAATTGGTCAAATGGAATTGACGCGAAACAGCTAGAAGTACTCGCTTTACGCCCTTGAATTATTATTCACGAATTAATTTTCTTTGTTAATATTTAATAGTATACCTTTTCCCTTTTTCTTCTATATATAACTAGATTACGTCTTAAATTAATTAATGCTTTTTACCAATTCTCTTGATCAAGCATTACTAAATTCCATTAAAGACAAAAGTTTGTAGAACAATCGTAAAGAATACTCTTTTTGATTTAATTTGTATTAATATTTAATACCCTTTTAAATTCGAACGTTTCCAGATGGTTAACCCCATTTAAATATTCTTGCACTGTTTTTTATTTCTTTCAATTTTTAGGATTCATTTACTAATTATTTAAGTATTTGATATTCATATCAAATGAATATAATATAGGTACAAATGAAATTGATTGTATTCAATCATCAAAAATAATATATATGTATGTGACATGAATGACAACTTATAGAGAAATAGTATTATATTATTTTATATATGGAGAGTTGTAATCATAAATAGATGTGATGAAATGGATAAGATCATTTTACTTTGAATTAGAAATTTTAAATTTGCATTTAGAGGATTAAAACGGCACAAAGTAAACTATTTGAAATTTGGTTTTGTCAAATTAATAAATTTAATTCAATTCCAAATACAAAATAATTTTAAAAAGAAAAAAAAGTCAATAAAATAAAATCAATGGAAAAGGTACACGTGATTGCCAGAAGGGTATCCAGGCACCGTGTGGGGCTTTTTTGACTATAGTTGCTCAACGGTATCATTCGAATAATTATTTTATGTTATTGTAAAAACAATATAAAAAATAAATTTAAGTTCTAATAAAAATTATACTTAAATATAATTTCAGGTTAATAAGAATTTTTATGATCAAACATCTATTTGATTTTTTATCAATGTCAAATATTTATATTAAATCTCCATTAATTTAGAGTTGTCCTATATTAACATTCATTAAACTAAAAAAACATTATTCCTTGATTGAATTTCTTGTCTATATTAAAATCTTGGAATTTTAAGTAAAAATGAAATGATATTGTCTTTCCACCACTTCCATAATGTAATCATGAGCTCTTATTCAACTCCATGTGATCTTTTGTTACTCCCTAGATCTCATTTTATGTGACACTTTTTTATTTGACATAATAATATTTTTTGTTAAATTTGTAGTCTAAAATTATCCTTAAATATTTATGTGGCTGAGAATCATTTCATTAAGGATAAAAAAAAATTTAACTACAGTAAGCTAACGTTAAAATGTGTCCCATAAAATTGAAGAGAAGATATTAGAAAAAAGTCATTGTCCATTCCTCCCACGAAAT
>JAABOM020000103.1:23373452-23385158 GCA_011800125.2 Solanum clarkiae | reverse complement strand
TTTTGTCTTTGTTTCTTTTTCTTAATATGTGTGAAATGACCCATCAATTCACTTAATATGAAACAGAGGGAGTATTATTTTTCAAATCAAAGCACCAACACATTTAGTAAATCAAATATCTCATTTTTCGTTTCTATGAATAGGTTGTTTCCTTAAAAACTAGAATTAATCAAAATAGAATAAAGTGTATATTGAGAACATCGAAAGGATAATAGGACTATCTTGCAATCTCCGCCGTGCTAGTATTTGTTGGATACATGCCAACTATTCACAAAAGCAGATACAAAGTAAACTAATTTTTACGAATGGGCCTGCATCAGTATGAGCTTGTCATTCTATTCAAGTATTACAGGTTTGTCATGAGATGATTTCATATTGTCAATGCAAATTCACACTTAAAAGCACCATGAATTCTCATAGAAAATCACACAGATAACAAAGTGTTCATGAGAAATACATATTTGTAGGAATAAAATAATGGGCAATAAACCGAGTACCTGATGAAACATACCATCTAGTTACTACTACCAACTCTAGAGAGAAAGGTCCACCTTTGAAGACCTTCCGTTTCCAAAATAGGATAAAAACTAAAGAATATAAAACCAAAGCAAGAAAAAGAATACTTTGCAAAATTTTAACCTTCAACAAAACAATAAACAAAGATTGAGAGATGGCTTTGGTTTATTCAATACTAAAAAGGAAAAGACTATAGAAACCTAGTACCCATTTTCTATAAACCTAACACTATTTCCCTCGTGGCTCTTTATATATCTTCAAGTAACTTCCATCGTTTTCGCAAGAGATTCCAAGAATGCTGCCACCTGCATATATTCGAGATTCATGCATTTAGATTACGATTCATCACAGAGAAAGAAGACATTTTTAACGTCACAAAACGGAAAGTTGGCAGACCTGTGAAGTATCCTTGAGAGAAAAGAGAGCTTTGCTCTCTTTTGGGATAGTTGAAACAAGAATTCCATACCCTTTATATTTCCCCCTCAATACCTGAAATAAAATGTGGTCAGTAAAATTATTATGATAATAAACAGAAAAGCAGTTTCTTCGTACACACTGGGCACATACTCACCTTGAATGCATCTTCATCTGTTCTGTCATCTCCAAGATATATTGGGAGCACGTCTTTGTGGTTGCTAAAGCCTGCATTGTATCATATGAATTTGTTAAAAAAGTGCACAAATCTGTTGCTTAAAAGGACAGTCTGAGAATCCTGACTTCACTAATTCACTGTTCACTGCAGTTATTTTACTTCAGTCGGGGATGTGAGGAAGGGGGATCAACATAAAATATATGAAGGAGCTACATACCTAGTGATTCCAGAAGAAATTCAACTGCTTTTCCTTTGTCCCAGTCAATTTCAGGACGGACTTCTAAAACCTATTCAAGAAATTAAAAAATAGTGTCAATTAAATCATTACCATAATGTTGCAATCATAAAAAGTCGAAATGGAGACTTCAGTAGCGACAGCAAGGTACCTTTCGGCCATGAGTTAGACAAAGCCGAGGATAGTCCTTCAAGACATCATGGACATATTGTGCAATGACTGGCCAATTCTGTGGTCAAGAATGAAGATCATTGAGAATATGTTCTGTTTTTAACATGGACAACCTCAGCATCCAATATAGAACAACAAAACCAAAAAACTGGCACTCACATTCTCATCTACATTACGATAATGTACAGAGGCACAAAACTTATGGTTCTCAACTTTTGCACCTTTGATGTCTTTAGTTTTCTCGACAAGGGTTCTAAAAACCTGCAAAGTAGTCAAGTAACTTAAGTTTTACATCTATATATAAACTTTTTCCTTTTCTAGCTGAAACAAATAGTCATCTACTGGTTTAAAATGCTTTAGGAGAAAACTTCTAAAGCACCTCATCAATCATTGGTAAAAATTTACGAGCAGGCTGGAACAGATAGACTTCCTTGCCCTGCTCAAAAAAAAAAGGTTGACAGAAATAGTTATAAGAAGTTGATCAAGATACAGTTTTTACAAAGGAATGAATGAAAGGTAAGAATCTAATAAAGCAGGCAGCTAGTGGAAATACCTGCTGGTCAGTAGTTTTGATACATTTTGAATCGTTAGCAGACAACGTATTTTCAACAGGCAGCATGATGTCCATCCCGTGGCTGCCAGCATAACAGAGTTCTGTTAGACCTACCAGCTCATAAACCTGTAACAATAAAGATAATAAATCACTTCTGCAAATGAAGAAAGATCTAAAACAACCTGAATTACTAGTGAAGCTAAAAGTTACCTTATCACGGCTTCTCCCACTGATGATTGCTGTTGGGAAATACTTTGCAACATTACTGACAGCAGAGCGCATCTGCAAATATATTATTTTTATGAGAACATCTCGAATAAGCAGTGAACTTGCATATGGAAGTTCGATTTATTACCTCACTGGACATAAAAGCACGGTCAGGGTCATCAACGATAGGAGAAAGAGTTCCATCATAATCTAAGAAAATCACTATCTGTTTATTCCTTGCTTGTCTCATAATTTGCTGAAAGCAATTGAGAGCTGATGGATACTTGATCTGGATAAAGAAAGCAAGAAATTCTAGTGAAAACAGAAATAAAAAGACCAATGTGCATTGGGTGAAAGTCTGAACATACCATCCAAGAAACGTATGTAACCTCAGCATCATCGGAAGAAACATCAATGCTTACTTCCTTCAGAATCTTCTTCCTAGGAGGTGAAGAAGACTTCATTGCATCAAGCCAACCATTGGATCGAACATCATCAAGCTTCGCTGGCTTCTTTCTAGGAATTGATAGCACGCTAGTGGCGAATGAAGGCCCAGACTGTGAATAGGGAAATAAACTAGAATGGATTCCCAATCTGGACTTGTTCAATGGTGAAGGGTCAGTAAGAACTGGAGAAGCTTTTGTCGAATTCAAGTCCATTGCAGCACTATGGATTTGGCAGATTTTGACTATGCTATTAATAGCTATGCAGTTGACACTTTATAGTAGTGGATGTTTGGGAGTAGCGAATCTTTTACCCAACCCTTTTGTCAATGAAAAACCACCTCTTCAATGTTTTCTTATCACTGCTGCTGGGAATGGATTCCATTAAGTACGGGCTTCCTGCAAACTGGGGTGTCGGAAATGTCAAGCAATCTGATTCTGAAATTAGTCGTGTGATTAGACGGACAGAAATTCATTGAGCAGTACCTCATCTCCTGAACCACACAGCATTTACACTACGAAGCAGGACATTTTAGCTCGCAATTAATTGAGTCTATCGTGCCTTCCTACCTGGAAAAACAAGTTAGCTATGTGTCTAAACAACACTATACGACCTACGAAATTTTACCATCACGGAGCAAACCAAGAAATAGAAACATTTCATGCTAACAGGTGAAAAATAGACTTGAATCTTTACTACCATTTGCATTTTAAGAGAAAAGAAGACTCGAGAACTGAGATAGCACCTTATTCTTCTCTAGTATAGCAATCCATTTCGTGCTAAAATCTTGGACAATAGCTTTTCTGTATTAAGATTAAGTTGTTTTTTGCAGAGCAGGGAGTGAAACCAAAATCAATCAGAACTCATCTTTAAAGTTCCTCTCCAAGTATCTTGATCTCGAAGATGCTTTGCAAAAAGGCAGTGAAAACAGCTGGTGGGGATAAGCGGTGCAGTTTGTCTTCAACTCATAAAAATGTAAACATGTAAGATTATCAATTACGCGTGTACATTTTCAATCTCGGTGGTGCTTTGCAAAAAACCATTGAAGACAACTGGTGGGGATAAGTCGGTGTGGTTTGTCTTCAATTCATGACAAAGTGCACGCGTACACTATCAACTACACGTGTAAATTTTCAATCGTAATGGTGCTTTCCAAAGAAAACAGTAAAGACAGCCATGAACATAATGTATCCATTCAGCTAGAGACAAATATGTGGGGATAAGTCCGTGTGAGTGTACAGTTGTCTTCAACTCATGATAATGTACACGTGTACATTTTTCAAACTACACGTGAACATTTTCATGAGTTGAAGATAATTGTGCAACCACGCCGGCTTATTCCCACATCCTCTAGCTCCATAGATAACTATCTGCGCGCAGTTGTTTTCACTACCTTTTTTGCAAAGCATCCGGGAGAAGTGATTTTCTAGCCCTTTACAAATTTTTCAAAGTTTTACATCCTTTTTATTAGAAATCTTCATTTTTACTCACAAGATATCTGGAAAGACCATATTCTTCTATTCTAATTGTAAGAGGGCAATGGATCTTATTCCTCATTTCAGCCTAAGTTAAGGTTTATATGGAAGAGGACCAGGTATGCTGAACTCCTGAAAATGTAAATGTGTACATGTTTCAACTACACATGTACATTTTCAACTATGCGTGTACATTTTCAGTCTCGACGATGCTTTGCAAAAAAGCAGTGAATACAACTGTGAACAAAAAGGTATCCATTTAGTTAGAAACAAATATGTGGGAATAAGTCGGTGTGCATATTACAGTTGTTTTCAACTCATCAAAATGTACATGCGTAATTGAAAATGTAAAACGTGTAGTTGAAAGTTTTCAAAATTTGTCTATTTAATTATTAAGTTTGCATAATGGTAATCTATATCTATCAACTTTTTAATCCCATATCCCCCACCACATTTAGTTATTTAATAGTACAAAATCAAGATCCATATTTTCCTTTTGGAAGGATATAGGAGTACTTATCAAATGACCTACTGTTTCAGCCGGGTAAAATGGTTATCTAGCCCTTTACAAACTTACAAAAATTTTATGTCCTTTTTATTCAGAGATCTTTATTTTACATATAAGAGATCTGAAAAAAGATTCTATTCAAGTTGTAAGAGGACGAGATCTCATTTCCTCGTCTCCGAGAAGGTAAAGGTTAATATGAAGAGGACCAGGTACACTAAACTTTTTAAGCTTACAGAACCAACAAAAGATGTCAAGTTTCCTCTCACAAAAAGGGACCAAATGTAAACCACCAAAACTCTTTTCGAACAGCTAGAACATGGATTTCTTTTGCTTCCCTGTCACTATTCCATTCAAAACTCTTTTACAACTAATGAAAGGGAGAAAAGAACAAGGAAGTACAGTAAAAAAAATGTGACTTACAGGATATCTCATGGCATTGACAGTCAAAATAAATGCCAAGATATTCAGAAGATCAGATCTCTCGTCACACCGACTATATTTGGAACCCCACCAAGAAACAATACTATGGTCTGGTTTTATTATGACAACATCATTAATCATCACAAAGCTTAAAGTTGTTTTTCATCAATTGAATCCCCTACCATAAAATTGTATTGTGCTATGTTTACACTGTTAAATCGCCTTAACATAAAAGGAAGATTCTAGTATGATGGTAATTGAGTTTCTACATTTTGCTTAGGGTCACAGTTTCAAATCCCTATTGTGATATTCTAGTATGTTTTTACGAATCCTCTCGTATAAATTCCTGGTTCCGATATAGACTGTAAATACAGTCTAAGGAGAACTGAGATATAAAGCTGATGAAATCAGTGAATAGTTGATGAGATACCCACCAAACTTTTGTTTTTTGGTTGCCATCAAAGCAGAAAAGAACAAAAGCCTTTTTTCAGCAACAGTACATTTAAAAAGTAATCAATGTCAAGCTGAAAGACTTGACATCTCAACTCACCCTACATGATTTTTTTACTTTTTCCTACTAAAACCTCAGATCTGATAGCCAACCCAAAATTAAATGAAAAAACATTACTATTGATTCAAGTAATGCCATTTTGTACTTGAAATAATTTGACCTCCCAACCTACATGTCAAGACAACCTACTTTAGCCCCACCATTGAAGTGAAAAAAGGAAAACTTTAATGCTAATGAGCTTATTAGCTTTAATTAAACATCTGTTTAGAGGCATAACTAAGCCAATTCTTAATCAAACTAATAACTCCCATGACACTATATAAAGTTATGATTGGAGAGTAAGTTTAACCTTGCAAGACAGCAAAAAACCAACATGCTAATACTCACGATTTTGATGGTCATACCAGTTATTTGGAGATCTCTTGAGAAGTATTTAATGCACATTTTGTCTCAACCATTCTTTTAGTCTCAAGCCCGCCAAAGGAAGGGCTGACTTAGAACAAACTTTTCATGTTGTTGATTTCTAGGTGTAGTGCTTCTTTCCTTATACTGCCTAGGGAAAATAACAAATAAAAGAAGAAGAAAAAGGCCCCCCTCCGTCCCAATTTACTTAGCACCATTTTTTATTTTTCAAAATTTAAACTATGTGTACTTAGACTAACGTTCTAAAACCTTAATATTGTGAGTTCCAAGTCATCGAAGGAGCAATGGAGGAGTTCAAAAATAAAAAATACTCTATAGTTTTTGAAAAATCTAAGTTTTAGTTTTAATATACTGAGTTAATATAATCTGATTTTGCTTTAAAGATTAGCCGAATAAAGTATCACGTAAATCGAGATAGATGGAGTAATACTTTTTAAGAACTGTCCAAAAGTTGGCCTAAAGGACCTCAAAAAGCCATACTGAGTTGAATCAAAAACAAGATGATAGAAATGTACAGTGAACAGTTAGTAGTAATTTAAACAAGGCTCTGAATTATTTAATAACTACAGTCCTACATAATTAAGAAATCATCAGCTGACTGTTTTTTTTCCAGACCCCACTTGTGGGATTTCAAGTGTTGTTGTTGTTTATCAACTGACTTTTTTTATTAAAAAATAATGTCATGCTTAATTACTGCTTAGTTCCATTTTCCGCGGGTAAACTAAGAAAACTGATAATGACACATAATGAATATTTCAACATCATTACAGCAACCGACAAAAATAAAATAATTTAAATTACACGACAAAAACTAAAATTTAGTACTCTACCTCCACTATTTTGGTGCTGTCAAATCCATTATTATTAGCCCATAAAAGCAAACAACTAAATTTATGATTGTACAGAACTCATAAATCAAATCACTCCAAAAAAATTAAAGAGAACTCCGCAGAGAGTAAGAAATTGAACTCCTTTCATGGCCAAAAGAAAATTTTACACCAAAAAGGTCAAAAGAACAGTCTTTTTTTAACTTTTGCAGAAAACCCACAACAAAAAATGGCTAAAGTTTTCACTTTTTGCATGCCCAACTATGGAAAACATCCATAGAATCAAAATGGGTAGCCATAAAATGTACCAAAAACAGATAAAATTCAAACAGCATTGCATGAAGATAGAAAAAAAATGTAATCTTGAATCAAGAAAATGAACCCCCACAACCCACAAGTAATAAAAAAGTGCCATAAATTACCTGTTGATTATATCATGCCCCTTTGAATCAGAAAGAACCAATCTTGAAAATCCAATTCTCAAATGCCTATACAGAGAAGTCCAATTCACATCAGATTCGCAAAAAGAAAAAGAAAAAAAAAGGGCTAAAGGGAAAAAAAGTTTCTACCTTTGAAAAAGAAACGGCAGCAGCAGCAGGTGGAGAGAAAATTAAAAGAGAAAAACCCTAAGAAAATGGAAGGAGAAAAAAATGTAACAGAAAATAGAGAGAGAAAAAGAAATGAGAGGAAAAAAACGAAGGAAAATAAAGGTGGAGAAACCCAAGTATATATAGAGTTTTTTGATTTTGATAAGCCCAAAAAAAGACGTGCCAAACAAGAAAACTTTTTTTCCTCTAGTAGTTGAATGAGGAAACAAAAACTTTATATTATTAATTGAGATTAATTATCGTCGATGATATTTTTTTACTCTTAATTAGAAATTTTTAAATTTTATACATGAAAATAAATCATGTTTATAATGGGCGAGTCAAAATTTAATCCAAACTTAAATAAGCATTAAAGGCATAATGAAAAAAGAAATTACCCTAAATAGCATAATTAGGAGTGGATTAGTAAAACATTTTGCTTTTTTTTGTGCCAAGATTTACTTTATTTTCAACCACTAAACAAGAGACTCAAATCCTCCTATTTTTCTCTAAATATGTGAATTGTGATTTGATTTTGTTGTACTTCAATTTGAAGTCTAAATACAATGAATGTAGTTGTTTGTTGAACGGTTAAAAGGCAAGAGTCAAGCTATTATTTTTCTGTTTATCGTTAAGAGATATAAATATAGTTAGTCGTTAAAGAGTTGAATCATGTAATAAAATTATTAAGAAAGATATGAATATAATTGTATGTTAGAAGATCGAGTCATGAATATCAAACTTGCTTTTTAATTATTTTTAAAAAAAATTGTATAATTTTTATCATTAAGAAATACAAATAAGATTGATCATTAAAGAGTTGAGTAATGAATATATGGCTTGATTTTTCATTATTTCTTATTTGACTTTAACACACAAATACAATTATTCATTAGAAGGTCGAGTCATGAATATCTAGTTTGATTTTTTTGTTAATTTTTTGTTAATTCTTATTTGTTTTAAAATAGTCAAAAGACATATGTAATAGTTCATTAGGGTTGAGTGATGAATATCTAGTTGAATTGTCTCTTAATCTTTTCAAATTATTAGTAGGTAAAGATAGCGAATGCGGCTTAAGATTATTACAATTCTTGTTTGAATTTTATAGCTAAGAGATGCAATTATAGTTGTTCATTAGAGGGCTCAGTCATAATTCAT
The DNA here is from genome assembly GCA_011800125.2 of Solanum clarkiae. Classification (NCBI taxonomy): domain Eukaryota; kingdom Viridiplantae; phylum Streptophyta; class Magnoliopsida; order Solanales; family Solanaceae; genus Solanum; species Solanum clarkiae. Next base: position 23,376,531 of record JAABOM020000103.1, on the reverse strand, counting down.
AAATGTCTAGCTAGATTTTTTGTTAAATTTTATTACATCTTATTTGATTTTTATCATTGACAGACATAAATACTATGTTCGTTAAAGGATTGAGTGGTAAGTATTTAGTTTAACTTTTTTGTTAATTTTTTATTTTTATTTAACTTTTCTCGATTCCTTAGAATTTTAAGTCATAATCAATATCTAGCCTGATTTTTTGTAATTCTTCATTGACTTTTATCTTTGAAATATAAAAAATATAGTTGTTTGCTATGAATTTTATCTTGAGATTTTCTTAATTGTTATTTAACTTTCATTATCGAAAAGTACAAATACAATTTTTCTTTAGATGGTTGAGTCCTGATACAAGCTAGCTTGAGATTTTCTCAATTCTTTTTTGACTTTTATCTTCAAGAGGTATAAAAACAATTGTTCGTTAGAAAGCTAGCCATAAATATTTAGCTTGATTTTCTATTAATATTTACTTGATTTTTGTCATTGAAAATTATAAATACAGTTAATTATTAAAAAGTTTAGTCATGAATATCTAATATAATTTTTCTTAATTTCTAGCCTTTATTGTCGAGAAATACAAAATTATTAATGAAAGAGTCGAATCATGAATATTTTAGCTTAATTTTTTATTAATATTTCCATATATATCATAACACGAAAGTAGAAAATGCAGTTGTTCATTAAAGAGTTGAGTTCGTGAAAGTTATATTTAATTAATATGATTAAATTTATAATCTCGATTAAGACGAGTTGACTGTTGTCAGAAGTTTGCCTTACCTTCTAGAGATAATAATAATGATTGATACTTTTTTTGAAGGGTTAATTAACTTGAGGAACTTATGTTACAGTTTGAATTTGAATATTAAAATTGCACGTTAATCGAAATGATATATTTCAAATATCCTATCCTAGTTTTCAAATAATGAAGTTTTTACACTTTAATAAATTTAGCGTGATATTTCTCTAGTACCATAAAATAATAAAGTAAACAAAAGAATATAAGGTTTTTTTTTAATGAGAAAACAATATATACGTCAATACATACAGCGTGCTCGCGAATGGCCAAATGAGACGCAGTGCCACGTGGCAATTGTCATTGACACGTGGAAGTGCTATACTGCACGCATGACACGTGGTGGTTGATGATGTGGCACTCTGTCGGATTTTACTACTTTTGATACAAGTAATTGAGTACTATTCTTTTCCCATCTTTTGGCTGGATTCAAGCCAAAAAAATAAAACAAAATAAAATTTAAAAAGTCTGCTCCTTTACACGTGTGATTGTCACGTGTCTTCTAAATCCAAGTTGCTAATGTTTTTTTTTTTTTTCGTTTGCTGGTTTTTACCACTTTGCATTAAAAAAAAATTGTAATGTTTTCAAGCTACTAGTCCGTCGTCAATCTATTTTTGTACCATATAAAATACTTGATCTCTATTTTTCTATATAAATCTTAAAAATATGAATCTATGCCTAACTAAATTTGATCCTCGTACGTGAAGAAGAGTATTTTTCAATTTGAGATTTAGGAGAATAATTTGTTTGATGAGTTTTATTATTTTTTAGGTAAACACGTGTTTAATCATTAACTAGTAGAATAGAGCTTGTAATCTTTTCAGAGATGACTTTCGAAATCTTATCTCTTTTTAGAAGGCTCTTTTATAGGTCAAAAGATCGTGTCATTATGTGAAAGACTGCACGTTTATTAAAAATATTAAGAATTCATAATTTGATATTATTTTTTAAAAGTTATTATCAAAACTGTTAAATGAATCACTCTTTTGATTCTAATTATTGATTTCAATTTGATTCTAAACAGTTTTATTGATGACCAATATAGGTGTGCTTTAGGTGAAAAGTGATTTCTCTTAAAAAAAATTGTGAATCATTCTGATAATAAGGCAATAACTCTACATCGATTCAAGTTATATCGAAGAATTTATTTATTTATTTTTCCTGAGGCAAGAAGGGTCCTGATTTTAATTTTGTCACGTGTCATATTCTGATGTGTCACTTGGTAAGTGCGGATTTTACCCTATACAAACATGTGGAGTCTCCTGCCAAGTTTTAACTCTCAAATGATAATTATTTGATTAAGAAAAAAAATATTATGCTCCCTTCATCCAACTTTACTTGGCTCTTATTTACTTAGCATAAGAATTAAGAATAATAAATAATGGACTAATCTTATCAAAAATTTTACCAAAAAAAATAAATAAATAATGCTAAATGGCCACAAAATTTGGTCCAAATTTTGGCCAAAATATATGAAGTCCACAATACCCTTCTTTTAAGTTTTACATTACTTTTTCACTTCTTCTTAAGCAAAATTAACTTTTCTCTATTTTCCAAAAAATATTTGATTTATTAAAATAAAACTTTTTGGATATCAAATAAGATGATAAGTCTTTTGTGTATTTTGTTTTTGCATCATATATGTATTTGTTTTTTATTAAAAGAATATATAATCTTTCTTTTCCTAAAATGAATATGTTTCACATATATTCAAAAAAAATTATATGCTTTAGTTTTAAATTATTTTTATAATTTCACATTTTATATTAATTTTTTATTATACAATATAAATTATATTTTGAACGTATAAATATCCCCTTTACAATGTACAATATAAGTTGTATAGTACTAATCTTTTATTACTATACAATATAAATCTCTCAATTGAATGAGATAATTAAGTTTTATGTTAATATTAACTACATATGAATATTTTATCAATTCTAAAATTTTATTTGATAATTTAATTGTACAATTTAGTAAAATATAGTAGTAGCTAAGCATGAATTTAGGAATTTGTAATTAATTTTTATTAAAATATAATCAAGTAAATAAAATTATATCTAGTTCTTCAATATTAGTCTACATCTATATAATAGAAGTTTTTCTAAGAGAAAAATGATGTAATTTTAAAATATAGATATTTTAAAATAAAAAAATTAATTGTTAATGAGACATTCATAATTATACTTTGAAAGTTTGAATAACACATTAGTTTTAATATGTTATAATTATTTCAAATATGGACTAACATATATAGAGATTGATAAAATTATTTCACTTATTTTAATC
>JAABOM020000103.1:23357025-23373352 GCA_011800125.2 Solanum clarkiae | reverse complement strand
GACTATCATGTTTAAAGTGTTTTGAGTTTTACTTGGTGTTATTAAACTATTTTTATAATTTTTAAAATAGAGTTTAATATTATTCAAATATAGTAATCAATACAATTATTTAGTTAATTTTACTTGCAGTTATTAAACTATCTTAAAATACAATTTAATATTATTCAAATTTAGTAATTAATAAAAATATTTAATTAAAGAACATATTAATAACAAATATAGTTATGATTCACAAATGGTCAAATTGAAATAACATAAAAGTGTGAGATTAAAACAATGTAATTTTTATAAGATGTCAATATCTACCATATTGAAAGTGTGCTGAGTTTTAACTGTTGTTATATTTTTCTATAAAAAAATATAAGTAATGATTCATAATTTGTCAAATTGATGTAATATAGGGATAAGACTTATACATGCAATACTATAAATATCTGACTTTCTTTGGTCCAACATATATAAACTATATACATAATTTCTATAATTATAGAAATTTATCAGGCTTTATGTATTTTGAGTTGTCATTATTGCAATATTTTATAAATTATATTTAAAAAATATTTAATCATATACTTTATTCCAAAGAAAAAAAACATACTATAAACTCCATTTGGCAATAACTTGATTTATAGCCAAATATGTTATACACCTCAGGCAAATTCTTAACAAATTAATCAAGAAAAAGTATATACATATATTTATATACCTTTATAGTAAATTATTAACCAAATGTGTTATACATATATTCATTTTCAAGAAACGAAATATATGAATTTTAAGTTCCTTTTCAATTTATGACTATGAAATCATCAAATAATTAATTATTACATATTTTTAATGTTTTGGTAATATCATGAATAAAGAATATTTTTAATTTGGGCCAAATTTTATGGCCATTTAGTATTATCTAATTTTTTTTAATCAAAGTATTCTTTAAATATAATAAATACTATATTTTGAAAAATATAATAAAAAAATAATTATAATTAACGATAAAAATAAATTAAGAAGTAAGTATAAAATTTATAAAATGAACAAATATTATTAATATTTCAAAATAGTATAAATATCAAATAAAGATAGACGGAGAGGAGAGAGTAACTAAATTGGCTAAAAAGGTTGATGGGGACCATAAAAAATGAAACAGCGGGATTATCGAAAATCACGTGGAATCTGGAATGCTGACGAAGAAGGTTGTTTTAACGGCGAATGCTTGACTTGCGGGGGGCAATATCCGCTCGATTATCTGTACTCGCCATTAACGGCGTTTCTTCTTTTACTTTTCCCAGGTAAAAGTCAAAAACGTTACAAACGAGGCCTATCCTTTTTTTACCCAATTTCCATTCCATCAATTTCAGCTACTAATTAAATACACCTTTTTATAACAACAAGGCACGGATGGAGTAGGAATATGCAAAATCGAATTAATTCATGAATTAAATCGAGAAAATGTAATTAATTTTTTGTTATTATATTATTGAATTAATGAATTTTTAATAGTTTTATTTTTTTAAAAATCAAATTATTGATTAGATTTTGATTTCTAGTATTGAGTTATGGGATAAAATCGATAACCCATTAACATTTTTATCCCTTTACAAATATTAAATATTAGTCATTTAATAATAATGTGACACTGTATTGAGTTATGGGATAAAATCGATAACCCATTAACATTTTTATCCCTTTATAAATATTAAATATTAGTTATTTAATAATAATGTGACACTATAACAATACTTTACTTATTTTAATCTTTACAATAGTTATGTGATTTAATTATCCACTTTAATATTTTAATTTGTAATTAACTAATTATAACTTTTGCAAGTTTGTAAACATAGTCTTTTTACTTTATCTGTTTTTTATTAATACAAATTCTCATTATCATTATTAAGTAAATCAAAATCGATAAAAACTATTTTATTAGTTTAGCATATTTAGAAATTGAAAATCGATAATGACAATTAATTAGAAATTAAGTATAAAATTATTTTTTAATTTTTATAAAATAAATTAGTATCGTTAGATATTCTAAAATAAAATAGTGAACGACAGAGGGAATACTTGAGTATGTGAGAGAGAGAATCACTATTTAGTCTTTATTCATTAACATGTAGTATTATTTTCAGTTGCTGCACTTCTCTTTATATCTTGTTATTTTTGTATTATGTAAGAATTTTGGGATCAAGGGTTGTTCATGGATAGACGAGATTCAATTTTAATGTAATTCATATATTTGATTTTAAAAAAAAAGGTGGTAAGGTGAAGAGTAGAAGTTATCATCCTATTTTTTGAAAACTATTCTCAGCAAAAATAAAAACTCATCGGATCCTATATTCATCAATGTACACAAGATATTTAGTTTCTGGATAACAATCTGTATTCCTAGAGAAACGAAAATATATCTGGGGTACATTTTGTGAGTGACAACAACGACTACGACTTTAGCAAATGGATATAACCATTATTCTTGCCTTGTTAATTTTACTTACCTATTATTCTCGTGAAAGCCTATTTATGCAATTACATTAGATGTTATTACTGTTGTATAATTGGGTTATCTGATTGATCAGCTGAAGTAACTAATCCTCATATAAAATCTCACGTAAGAAATGTAGTTGGCGCACCAAAAAAAAGTAAAGTTTACCGCGTAAATTAATGTATCGTTTGATTTGCACTATTAGATAATATTCCTAACAATTAAGTTATTCAACGATAATTTATGTATCCAATAAGAATGCGTGGATCAAATTAAACTATTTAATACCAAAAAATACTCTTTTAAAGCAAGTGATTAACGAATAACTACAAGCTTCTCGTTAACAATGACAATATAACAAAATCCTTTATTCTTTAATTCCTACCTAAGTAATTCCTCCATTATATACAGTCACTTTATAACTATTATATGAACCAAGTAACCCTTAATTCCTAAGCTAATAAGTAAACAAGGAAGTTACTTACATAATTAATTATTGTCTAAAATAGTACGAGTTGATTTCACAGACATGCATGATAAGGAGACGTGAGGATTATTAAGTCATTATCTTTACTAGATATAGGTCCGAACGATCCAAGAGCCTGGCACTCAAACCCAAACCTAAGGAGGGGTGAGGATTATCAAGTCATTATCTTTACTAAATATAGGTCCGAACGATCCAAGAGCTTGGCACTCAAACCCAAACCCTTAAAAATTCTGAGATGTGAAATGTAGACTCTAAATTCAAATATAAACTACATAATTGAACTAATAACCACAAAATCCAACCCTTACGTAAACAAAAAAAGACTTGAAATTCCCCAATTAGTACGATACATTTTTTATCAATATTCTCAAAAATGACTTTTTCAACTCGATACATTTTTTATCAATATTCTCAAAAATGACTTTTTCAACTCTCTTTGAAAATTGGCATTAGTAACTTAACCCCGTAAGGAACTTAATTAATTTGTACCACATATAAATTTGATTGGTCGGAATTGATCGTGACACGCGACAAAATTAAAAGATTTTAGTACTATACAGTATGTCCTGCCAGTTTCCAAAATGGTGGCCAAAACCTAAATTGCCAATTCATTAAGTTTAGCCCAGGGGGGTCCCCCACCATATATAGTACTAGTACTTTAAATTTTTAATTAGTAACAAATAAGTAATAAATAAATGAAGGTACAACAAAATTCTAATTAGAAAGGAGATTTGGGTATGAAAACTGGGACCTTACAGCAACTTACCACTAATTAAAAACCACACACATGATTATGAATAGTTCAAACTGCTTTTTTTTGGTATTATATTTGATTTGATTAATTAATTGGTTCCTGGACCACATCTTTAGGGCACAAAGCAACACACGACTTTATTAATTTTTCTGCCACTTGTCTAATCGTTCAAATTACTTTTTGACTTCTCAAATAACAACAATTTGCAAGCCTCATGAGCTATGTGCATTACAAAACTATAGCCATGTGTTGTGTTGTTTTGGCTTGAATTTAAATTAATGCACACACGATGAAACGCGCATCATCGTGGGGAGGGAAGGTTAAAGAAATATTAGGGTGAGATATTAGACATGACACAACACAATGACATGACACATTTATAACTTATCGAGGACATGATCTAGGTAGAAAGATATAAAAGTCGAAAATAAAATATTAATGGGTAGTCAAGTGATGTTTAGTCTCTCTTGTCATAATTGTTATTATTAACTCACATATACACTATGTATCTTGTTCTCAAATGTCATAAGTTTATGTTATTTTGTTACTTCAGATTATTATATTATATGTTACAACCACGTCACTTCATGTGATTGTATTTTTCTTTGTTTTTCATACGTGATTTTATTGTTCTCTCCTTAAATCAAGGATCCATTAAAAACAATCTCTTTATCTTCACGAGATTATTTACGTACCACTTTCTCCAAATTTCACAACTGAAATAGCTACACTAAAAATTTTATCATAAGTTATACTATTCTTTTACTCCTTTCCAGTGTATCAATGCTATTTATTAGAGCAGTTGTCACTTTGTAGAGATGTGACACTTTTACAGTACGTAGGAATAGTTTGGTATTTGTTGTTTTTGTTCAACTTTTAACACCAGCCTACCAACCAATTATTTCACGAAAACAGCATATAAGTACCAATTAAAAAAGTTTAATAAATACCATAATAATGCTTATTCCTACCTAAAATTATTTCTTAATTTTGCTTTCTCTGAATCCTATTTCTCTTCGATCAATTTAATTATTTTCGAGTGGTGACTTTGACGTTTAAGAAAAGGGACCTACCTTTTCTTTTTGTTTGTTCTCTTTTATATGACCGACTAGTGTATTTATGTGATTGTAACTTGCTAGCCACAACCAAAAAGATACTATAACATTTTTATAGTTTAATGTAATTTACAACTTATTAACATTTTCCATGTTTGTCATAAAATAATACTTGCCAACCACCAATCCAGCTCGAAATCTTGAAATGAAAAAAAGGAAAAAGATTGGCCACGAGCTTAATATGGTTGTAATTAATATGCTTAACGCGCATTTGAAATTAAGAAGAAGAAAATCTATGACATCAACTGTTACACAATCATAATATTCGAGATCTTGATCTCTCTATAAATATCTAAGAATTATTATATAATATTCACGATATCAATCTTTTTATCAATATCTTGACCTCATTTTCGTTGAGTCTTATTTTAAATATGATAAAATTTTGATGTCTAGAACAATGCCTTAATTACTAATTAAAACTCTCGGAAGGGCGATGTTTTGTGTGATCATTACAATCCACCAGTCAGAAACTCCCTTTGTACACTAGATTACACTAATCAATGTCATGTAAAAAACTTGTCAAGATCATAATGTGAGACTAAAAGCTTGTTTACAATAATAATAACATATGCAGTATAATTTCATAAAGTAAGATATAAAAAGAATAGAATGTATATTGAACTTATCCCTACCTTAAATAGAAGAGTTGTCTTCGATAAATCTATTAGTCAAAGAAAAAATTCAAATCAAAAGTATTAATGAAAATATGTACTATATTATTATCGAAAAGACAATACAATGTCGAACGGGATCAAATAGTCAAACATTAAAAGCAAACCATATGTTGTGCGTTTTAAAATTCAATTAAATTAATTAGTAGTTAGTTAGTTGGGACCATTTCCTAATACTCATAACACAAAGTGACATTTCATTTATTATATTTTTAAAATCTTTCTTTTACTTAATTCTATATATTTTACATGATCAAATTAAGATACGAATATTTTCGGTATTTTTTCTTGGTGCCTAAGAAAGATATTAGTGCAATGCAACTCCGGTTCATGTTGAAAAAAAAAAGGAAAATTAACGTAGCTAGGTAAATATATAATATGTCTTTACATTATATAATTATAGTTTGAAAAAATTATAATTTATAGCTATAGTTAGAATTTTGTTGTTATTTTCTCTCTCTCCTCTCTTCTTCTCTCCCCCTCTCTCTCTCCACAAATTTTTTGTCAAATATATGATTACATAAGTATACTAACTGCATATATATAATTATTTTGATAGATATACATAGTCAATTAGACAAATATTCATAGTCAATTCGACAGTTATACATATATAATTCGTCTCTCTCTACTCTCTGTCATCTCTCACTCTCCTCCTTCCTCCCTCTTCTGACCTCGTTCATCTCTCTCCTCCCTCTCCCAATCTCGCTTGCTAAATATACAAAAATCATACATATATTACTTACACATATATAATTATTTGACAGATATACATATGCAATTTGATAAATATACTTATACAATTAGCTTCGTCTATCTCTTCTCTCTCTCAATCTTGCTCAACTCTCTTCTCCCCTCTAGTTCACATAGTCAAAATTACTATTTAATCATATTACATTTCAAGCTAGACTACTTATGAAAATTTTTCCAAAAAACCAAGTCCAGTTCATAATGCCACCTTGGATACACGAGATAAAACGTTGTCATTCTATGAAAGACAAAAGAAAGTCATTTGATTGATTTATGACCATTAAATTAAAAACGACGTCGTTGACATAGTTGCCGTGTTCACACTTCATACTTCAGATGTGGACTAACCGCACTTAGTGGACCCCATTAAACTTTTGAACAAACTGCCAAGTAAGTGACGTGGCAGTGACAACTCCCCGCTGAATGCTGACTCACTGCTGATGCGGTGGTTTTCGTCGGAATAAACCGCCATAAAAGACGTTCCTCATGGCGGTGCATGAAAGAGATTACTATAAGCGAAATAATAAAAAAAGACTCTTCAATCCTACTCTATATTTATATTACCAAAAAAAAAAGGATCATATTCTTTTTCAAACGAAGAGAGTATCATAAAATTTAAAAGTTTTGACCACTTATTCTGCGTGTGGCTTCGTATCCAACCAAAAAGGTATTCTGACCAACAGGATGCTCCTCCCCCTCCTCCTTTTTAATTTATAACGTATATCACAAGTAAATACCTATTTTTTAAAAAAATAAATAAATGGCTTTTAAAATATTTATGTCACGTAAGCTAATGTAATACAAGATTATATTTGAGAAAAACTATTATATATAATGTACCAATCTTATAAGAAGTGTATTTAATGTACCTTATACAATATGGCTTAAATCGGAGTTTTAATCTACATAGCCTATATTTTGTGTTTATAAACACATGATTTAATCCATATTTATATACAAACATATTTTATACATTATTATACTTTTTATATAAAGTTAATATATATATATATATATAAAATTATTTTTTCCTAGATATAGTGTTGTATATATTATACAGACGCAAATATTTTCAAAAGCTGTAAAGTTTTGAAATTTTCCCTAAAATAAATATCTGTGACAAGTAGTATTAACTGATGACATGATAAAAATGGAGTAACTTATTAACCAATGATGATAATTTAAATCTTTACTATAAAGCTTCTCAAATTGGCGGGTGTTTGTTAGCTGTATTTTAATTAATTAATATATTAGCCCTAGTTTCTAGAACAAGGCAAAAAATGAAACATTTATGATCAGCCATGATCTCATTAGTTAGTTCTTGCAAGGCAAGCTTTATAATTTCTTGTTGAAAATGTCTACTTTTTTGGGCTGCATGTCACTTAATTAACTGTTATTTTATATACATACACGTATTTGTTTGTTAAGTTGGTTTGATTTTCAACTTTTCAAAGGGAATAATAGTACTATTGTTTTCAAGTTCATCAATTATTTATGAAAGAGTTGACGTAGAGGAAGATGATTAAATGGACTTGAATTTTCCTTCTTTTAGGTTTTATGTGCTTGACTCTCCGTAGTTCCATTGAATATGTCTCACTCACTATTACACTTCACCGTGTATTTTAGAATATATTCAGAGTAAACCTTTAACTAACTTAGGATCGCTTGATAGAGTATATAAGAATAGTATTAAATAGGATATATTAATATTAATACTGATATTATTTTTTATTCGTCGTTTGATTTTGGTGTATTAAGCTTTGTTATGTCTTTATCCATGCTTATTCATGTATTAGTAGTCCATTTATTGCTAATATCATGATTTGCTATGTTTAATTTATACATCCAATAATACTATTTACTGAGTAGGATGTATAATTAATACTCATGTACATGGATTAGTTATACATTATAAGCACAAAATCCTACCCAAACAAAAGATTAGATAATGTGATAATTAATAGATGTATTAGATTTCCTCATACATCATATCAGACGACCTTGTTAAATGTGTTTAAATTGATAGGAAAAATACTTTTCATAATATATATATATTTTAGAGAAATCATTTTTTGGTGTTTGCGGTTGTTAAATGAAAAAAAAAAAAAACTTACGAAGCAAGAGAAGTGTTATTTAATATCCTTTGCAACAAACTTACCTTAAATTTAAAGTCGTTCTACTACTTTAATTTAGCTCATCAACACTTTGAAAAAACTCATCATAACAAAATCACATAGCGTTGTGATGAAAATTTTAATTTGAGCATAAAAGCTGGTTAATAATATGAGATCTTTTGCAAAAGAATATAAGGGTCTGTCCTACAAAAATTCATAATATCACATCATATTAACAATATCTTTAAATTAATCTTGTACAATAATTCATTCTTCAAAATCAACTCTAAACAACAATAATAACAACAACAACAACAACGACGACAACTACAACAACACAACAACAACAATAACGACGACAACAACAACAACATTACCCCAATGCCTCAAAGGCTCCCGCCCATTGCGGGGTAAAAGGGGGTTCGGATGTACGCAACCTGACTCCTATATTTAAAAACATAGTGCGACTGTTTCCAGATGACCCATGATGAGCGTTGAAAGTTGCATTGACTAACTGCTACTTTACAGTTGAAAGAAGCACAGACAATTTAAAGAGCCATTTTGTTTTATTCCATCATACCCCAAAGCCAAAAACTAGTGAATCTTTGGCTCCATCCAAGATTGATGAAAATAACGACAACAACGACAACAACGACAACAATAATAACAACAACAACAATGACGACGACGACGACAACAACATTGATAAAGACGGTACAAGTGGCTGATCATGGCTTTTAATTAGTTATGGACTTTTTTAACTACTCCTTATAGATTTTATTTTCTCTTTTGTCCGCCACCCTGCAACTTGTCTTCATTTTTTTTTTTTCTTATTTGACAAGTATTGAAGTTCGAGTAAATTTGAATTCATATATACTGTAAGGTATATTTTTAGAAGCGATGTTCTAGCTCACAACACGATTTTTTTTATTCCTAGTGACTCAAATTCGAACCTCCAATTAAATGTGAAAAAATATCGATTTTAATTATCCTATTACAATTCACGATAGTTCTTCAATTTGTCAATTATTCATGCGAGTAACACGGAACATTAACAATTATTGTACCTTAGTATAAGCCTCTCGTGCAACATGTTCTTGTTCCCCAACGGACAGAACATCCACGCACGACTAATTAATTATACATCACTTCATAGGAAAATTGATGAAGTCCATGAATTTCTCTCTCAATTTTGTTTGTCTAAAGTTCCATCAATTTTGTTTGTTTAGACAGTACATCATGCAAGTTCATACAAAATCGCAGATATGACTTAGCTGGAAAAGATTGGAGAGAGACTACATATTATGGTAGAACGTTAGTAGGGATAAACAGTGACATTTCTTTGTCAAAGTTTAGACTTGTTAATGCTTGTTGTAGTGCTAGTAGTTTTGTCATTTGCTATATATTGTATTTTGATCATTACACTTTTTCTTGTTAATATTGTTTGTTTTTTTGTAGACGTTACACTGCTTATCTTATTAACTGCTATTCTTTCTTCAATATTTTCGTTTTCTTTTTATTGGATTTGGCATACTTAAGCCGAGAATATTTCAAAAACAATCTCTATATTTCCATAAGATCATAGTAACATTTGCATACGCTCGACTATTCTCAAACCTCACTTAAAGGGATTCTACTAGATACATTGTTGTTGTTGTTTGAAGTTCCTTCAATAACATACCCAGTGAAATCTCACGAGTGGAATCTGAGGAGGTTTGATGTACGCAAACCTTACCACTATCTCGTAGAGATAAATCAAAGGCTGTTTCCAAAAGACCCTCATCTCACAAATATCATCTCCAAAAGCAGAAAAAATTATGTTTACTACAACTTACACATTATCAAATTTATAGATAAAATTATGTTTACAAGAATGCATGGATTTGCCTTTTTAATTCCTTACTATTGTACTTGTTAATTTTTTTTCATGCTCATCATTAGTGAATAATTATTTGGATTTTTATAACAAGTTGAACATTAATAGCAAATTGAAGATAAAATCTCACATGTATCTTAGCAAAATTAGAGCAGAGATAAATGTCTTAATAATTCAATAGTTGCTAGTTGCCAATATGGCCCTTCCAGTATTAAAACGTTTTCAAAGCCACAAAGGGCCATTTTGTGTATGGTCACCTCTTCCCATATATTTACAGAATGATTACTAATAAAATTTGTGCATCATTAATTTTGATCTTCTGCTAAAAATTACTACCTCCGTCTCATAATATAAGGACATCTTTTTATAAATATTTGTCCCATATTATAAGGACACTTACTAAATTAGGAATAACATTAATTTTTTTTTCCATTTTACCTCCACCATTAATTAGTGCATTAGTGATTTTTTCTAACTTAATTTAATAAAAACATTGACATAAATGAAGGGTAAAATGATAAAATTAACTAATTCATTAATAATTTCTTAATCACCGTGTAAAACGAAAAGTTCCTTATATTATGAGACGGAGGTAGTAACAAAAACACACGTGCATATAATTTAGTTTCCTAATTGATGTGTCTATTCAGAAGTTGACCTGAATATACTGCAAACTGTTAATGACTACCACCTTAATTAGAAATTCATGTTAATGTGTGCCTGTTTTTGTTTGGCAATATAGAATTTACAAGCTGTTTTCCCACCTTTTTCAGGTACATTATCAAACTTTGGTTTTTTTATTTTGTAGTCTGGTTCTGTGAACCATACAAGTCGTAATCGTTCATTTCATCTATACAACTTTTCCTGTTGGCAAATTCAGTGTCTTTCTAAAATTAATTAACTTTGCAGGAGTTTGGACATGCCAACATGCGATTTGAGATTATAATTTCAAATTAGCATTTGTGATTATGATTTTGATTCAACATTTGAACATGCGATTTGAAATAATGATGGATATGCAATTTGTGATCGTATTTTCAAATATAAAATTCTCAAAAAAACAAAAGAAAAAAGAAAACAGGATTGGAGATTCTAAATTGCGATTTTAAAATTTCTTAAATGTAAAATTTGATACATAAGTGTTATCTTTTAAAAAAAAAAAAGACTCATGCTCACGTGAAGAAATTGTTTGTACCACGTGAAAGAATTATACTAAAGAATAACAATCTACTACTATTATTGACTAGTGGATCTTCATAAAATTATCTGTATTTGATAATATTTATAATTGCAAATATTTATTCATAAAAGGCACGGAGATATGTGACTTATCTATCTGACACCTTAGGAAATTTCGATATTTGAATATGAACTATAGTTTGCTCAGTTGATAAGAGTGTATATAAATTGTGAAACTTTGGGTAATTTTCTTATTTATTAGGAAAAAAATATAATTTAAAAAATTCAAATTGCATGTCCAAATAAAATTTCAAATATCTAATTGTAAATCATTTCCAAAAAAGGGCTTAGTTTCCAAAAAGAAGAAGAGGAGGAGGAGGACTATAGTATCTACTTGTTGCTTGTTTGTTTTTTTTTTCTTGGAAAATGTCATGGAATATAAAAGAAATGTACAAATAAAGCAGCTTTAAGAATCAGGGAACACCTGAATGTGAAAAAGATTCCATTTGTTGCCAAATTCAGTAAATTTAAACATTTGGATAACAAGTTTGATTAATTAATAATAATCCATGTTGATTTACCTAATTAATGCTAAAAATATGTGTACTGTCCTTTTGCATTATATTGGTATAGTGGACTAATATGGAAAATATATTTGCAACTGACATGAGGGAAAGTTTCTGTTCATAATAAACCAAGTTGCAACTAGAAATGTTATATTTTTTTCCCTTTGCCATTTGTCCATGTGCCCTTCTTTTCGGAGAAAAAAATTAGATTTGTTTATAGTATGTTGTTCATTTTTAATTTACAAGCCTATGACAATAATATATTTATTAAAATTTCATAAGTAGGATTTGAAGAAGGTGGTGCGTCTGCAGGTTAACCTTATCTTGTATAATTAGAGAGATTGCTATCGATAAATATTGTGTAGTACACGCTTGATGAGAAATTTAAAATTTCATTGACGTAAGCTAGGTCCAGCCGTTTTTAGTGTGATCTCTTATCTTATTTCGATACCTCAAGCTAGTTAGATTCTACAAACAGGACAAGTCATCAGCAAGGCAAGAGAAAGCGCATTCCGTCCTGCAGTCATCATTCTCTTTGCGGGCAAAAGAAGAAATCGAATTAGCCTTATATTCTCAAATCCTCTGCCGAGCTCTACAGTGTCATGGGCTTCTGAGACACTTCACTGAGATGGGCTTCTGTGATTCTAGGCCTAGGGTAGATGAAGACAATCTTTTCCCAGTAATTGTGGACTTAGGATTATTAGCTCAATGGGCCTTGGATTGGACTTTTAGATTATTAGAAGAGACTGGTTTGTACCCGAGTATCACAGCCCAAGCTCATGACACATATACCCACATCATTACAACAACAATATATCTAGTATAATTCAGTAAGTAGAGTTTGAGGAGAGCAAAATGTTATGCAGACTGTACCACTACCACAAAAATAGAGAGGCTATTTTCGGGAAACTCTCGTCTTAAAAACTAAGCCTCATAAAGAAAAAAAAAAACGACTAATAATGAAAGACAAATGATAATATGTAAATACGATAAAAAATAACCAACATAAGACAAATAATGATAATATAGGATATAACGGCACGACTAATTCTACTAACTTACTATATCACGGTGTCATACATCAATCTACCTACTAGCCTGTTAGCCTTCTACTCTAATAAGCGACCTCCACTTTTTTCTATCTAAGGTCATGTCCTCGGAGAGATGAAGTTTCGTATCTTGTCTGATCACCTCCCCCTAATACTTCTTCAGTCTTCTACTTCTATCCCTGTGTGTAACCCCTAAATTCAACCTCTTGTACCTAGAGCATCAGTCTACATCATTATCGAACCTAAAAGTTTTCATTTTCCTCTCTCATCCCAATCTACGATTTACCCTTCTTTGAAAGCATACTAATCTAGAAGCCTCTCGTTCCTTCTCTTCAACTCATCCTTGCGCCCCTCCCTCTATCACGAGCATCAACCAAATCAACTTTATCGAAGAAAATAATCCATTTGAATTTGACCCGAACCATTTCAGACGTTTACAATGTAATATAGATATAAAGTGGAAGGTGTTAAAAGGCCTAAAAAAACAAATTTCATTGCATTATTTCAATTTACAAATTTCATCTCAATGCATAATTGCATCAACATAAAGTCATAAAAGTATCCCTTTTAGCAATTGCTAGATTAATGCTACAGAACTCATCAATGTTACTCTGAAATTACGAACTGAACAAAAAAAATCACAGAAATGGAACATTAGCTAGTCAATACTGCAGTCTTACCCTTTCAAGAACCAGAAATTAGTGAAAGATTAATGGCTTAATTTACAGCAGTGCACAGAATTAGAACTACAATTCCAAAGAGCACTTCTCAAATTGACTGAGCAATTCACGATTATGAAACCCAACAAGGAATTGAGCTAAAGCTTCGAGAAAAACCGCCGCCTGATTAACGTCCGTCACGTTCAGTATATCGGAAAGTACACTCCTTCGCAGCCTGTTCGCATCCACAAAAACGCCGACCAGTTCTTCCATCTCCGCCGTAGCAGAGTCTCCCACAACCCCTTTCATCTCCTGCTTCCGCCCTTCGCATTTCCCCCATTTCGCCGCCATTTTCTCCACGAAAGCCGCCTGCGCGTTGCGTGCACGCGCCGCCAGTGCAGGCACCATTAGCCTCAATCCGCATTCGATTTGATCGACCCCAGTAGTCAACTTCCTCGACGGGCTCTTCCACGCCATTACCACATGCCAATTTTGCAGTTTGTCGAATATTTCTGAGTCGATTTCGGATTCTGAGTCGCCGATAAATGAACGGAGGAGATTTATGAAGAGGTAGGGGTGAATATCACCGAGCCAGAGGAAGGGTTTCTCAAAGGGGTTTCGCCAATCGGGGTAGAGTACCTGAGAAACGTCGTTTGCGGCTGCGAGATCTAGGGCTTCGTAGTATTTTAGGAAGTGACGGTGCATAACCTCGACGTGGGAAGCTAGGAGAATTGGGCCGGAGGTGGCGGATGATGACATGGCGTGACGGAGTTGAGGGAGGAGGACGTTCTTGAGAGTCTTGAACCATCCATCGTAGTAGTCTTTGAATGGCTTCGAAGATTTCTTGAACCCAAAATGAGCTGAAAAAACGAAGACTGGTTAATTCCTCTAGAACAAAATCTGTACTCTGTATGTGTGTGTGTAAATGGAGGAGGAAAAGGTACTGACCTATGGCTTTAAACATCTTTGCAAAGAGAAGAATCGGCTTTGGATTTTCGTTTCTTCTTTAGCAGCAAATGAAGCGAAGAAGAAGCAGAGTTCAAACTTAG
Source organism: Solanum clarkiae (assembly GCA_011800125.2). Lineage (NCBI taxonomy): Eukaryota > Viridiplantae > Streptophyta > Magnoliopsida > Solanales > Solanaceae > Solanum > Solanum clarkiae. The sequence goes on along the minus strand of JAABOM020000103.1, from coordinate 23,358,598 downwards.
CGGGATTAGCTTATTTATTTTGGTTGTGCATGGGCTGGGCCTGTGGTTTCATTGGGCCAATTACTTCGTTTCAAAGAGCCCAATATATATTGAATAGTACAATTTTCTTAAATTGTAAAAATTCATTTTTTTTCCTATTGAAAGGGACTTCAATTTAAGTAGGAAATTTAAACATGATATTGCACATTTTCTCTTTTTCATAGGTTGATGGTTACTTTGTCTTTCAAATGAGGTGGTTTTTAATATTTTGTCCTTTAGCAATTGAATTTATGTTAAGTAAGTTCTTCAGAAAATGAAATCATATTTAATCATAACTCGTGAGATATTATGAGACGAATATCATGAATAACTCCTCTTCCACTCTTTCGAAATTGCATTCTACAAAAGGGTAGACAACAATGTAATTTAAGCTGATCAAAAGAGCAAACGATAGATTAGTAAGAATTGTATTGAGATAAATATGATTATTCCATCTTTAATTAGAAGTTTCAGGTTGAACTCTATATTTATGAAGAAGAATTTCTTAGGAAGCACAATACTTGTAAAGAATTTCATGCGGCTCAAATTCAAATTAATCAGACTCATATCAATATTGAATACGAAATAGGAAAGGAAAAAAGAGTCACACATATCTAGAAGGAAAAATTATCCAAATAAACAAACATATACTAGTTAATTAACTAATATAACTATAGTTTGAATTATTACGGCTTGCGACAAACATCTAACTATAATTACAGTTTAAGTTTTGGATAATTCCCGCCATTTATACAAACGTTGCAAGGAATCAAATTGTATAATGAAATATACAAACACTGTAAATTGTATAGCGAAATATACAAATGTTATACAAAAATTACAAATTATACAAACATATATAAATGCTGCACGAATTATACAAATACTGACATAACTATAATTATGAAATATAATTATCCAAACTATAACTATGAAACAATCAAGATATCTTTAAGTGATTATATACGAAAATTCTTCTATTTAGAATGATAAAATTGATGCTAAATCCTGAGTTCATACATGGATTTTGAAGAAAAGGAATGAACCCAAATGCCAGCTAAAATGGATCCATAAAAATCAAGAACGATTAAATTCTCTTGTCGGTGGAAATTTTGAGAAAATAATAATTAAATTACCAAGAGTCACAAAAGGACAACATGATGAGGTGGTCAAAATCCCCCATGCATGTGAACATTATAGAAGAATAGTTCGATAAAACAAAGTTGTTAAATAAAAAAATTACACTAAAAATAAAGTCCCTCAAATGTCTCACTTTAAACAAATTCTTAAACTATTTAACAGCTCTACTCAGTTACTCAATCCTAAACTGTACTATATACTACTCCCTTTGTTTCATATTAAGTGAATTATTGGGTCATAATAAAGATAAAATTTAGTCATGTTTTTCCATTTTTACCTTTCCAAACACCACACACTCATTTAATATATCATTTATTTCTCATACAAAACTCAACCTGAGAAACTTAATTAATGAAGGGTAAAATTGGAAAAAATTTCCAACATATCCCTTGAAAAGTGAACAATTCACTTATTT
>JAABOM020000103.1:23327592-23356771 GCA_011800125.2 Solanum clarkiae | reverse complement strand
AACATATCCCTTGAAAAGTGAACAATTCACTTATTTTGAAACATAAAAATTTTTTCAACAATTCACTTAATATGAAAGGGAGGGAATATTTATTTTTCAAGTGACACATCCCAAAGCCAATAAACTCACCAAAATACTAAATATTCAAAAAAATTAAAAAAAATATTGTTCAAATATATTTGACTGGTAGTAACTATATATTAAAATGCATAGAATTTGATTCTTATAAGATTATATATATATAAATGTAGTTCCAGAATAGAAACTTCAAATACTCCTATGTTATGTCTATATAAAATAAATTATTATATTTTATCAAAAGAGATTTAAGGAAAACAAAAGGAATGTATAATGCTAGAGGAAGTTAATAAATTACCCTTCCAATTTTCTATCTTTCACCTGGGATACAATTAGGGATCGTTTGGTAGCTCATACGAAACAAGTTATTTTTATATATTAATTCTCGTATAATTTATACGTTGTTTAGTGTGTAGATAAAAAATAAATTGTTCAAGTATAAAATTAATATGACATTTAGTTGACAATTTAAAAATCAACATAACTGATATATCTACAAGTTATAAGATAATTTACATATTAAGTGAAATAACCAATACATATATAACTAATTTTTACATAAATTAATACATTGATCAATTCACAATTAATTACTAGATTACGAATATTTGTATCTCTGATCAATTGTCAAATGATCCGTTACTTCATCCACTTTAACCTATTTATCTTATTTGTTTAGCTGACAATTTAGAAATCTGCATAATTAATATGAGTTATAAGATAATTTACGTATTAAGACGAAATAACTAATACATACACAACTAATCTTTACATAAATTAATGCATTAATTAATTCATAATTAATTACTATATTATGAATAATTATATAACTCTAATCAATTATCAAATGATCCGTTACTTCATCCACTTTAACCTATTTATCTTATTTGTTTAGTTGACAATTTAAAAATTCACATAATTAATACGAGTTATAAGATAACCTACGTATTAACACGAAATAACTAATAAATATACAACTAATCTTTAAATAAATTAATACATTGATTAATTCATAATTAATTACTATATTACGAATATTTGTATAGCTCTAATCAATCATCAAATGATCCATTAATTTTTTCACTTTAACCTATTTATCTTATTATTTAGTTGACAATTTAGAAATTCGCATAATTAATACATTTACGAGTTATAAGATTATCTACGTACTAAGGTGAGACACTAATACATATACTACTATCTTTACATAAATTAATACGTTGATTGATTCATAATTAATTACTATATTACGAATATAACTCTAATCAATTTCAAATGATCCGTTACTTCGTCCACTTTAGCCTATTTATCTTATTTGTTTAGTCGACAATTTAGAAACTCACATAACTAATAAATTTATGAGTTATGAGATAATCTACGTATTAAGGCGAAACAACTAATACATACTCCCTCTGTCTCATACTATATGAGCACTTTTCATTTTACACGGTTATTAAAAATTATTAATATAATAGTGAATTTTACCATTTTACCGTTCATTAGTTAGAAAAAATCATCAATACACTAATTAATGATGGGGTAAAATAAAAAAAAATTAATTCTATCCTAATTTAGTACGTGCTCATATAATATGAAACAAATATTTATAGAAAAATACTCATATAATATGAGATGAAAGTAGTATATAACTGATCTTTGCATAAATTAATACATTGATTAATTCATAATTAATTACTATATTATGAATATCCATATAACTCTAATCAATTATCACTTCGTCCACTTAATCTCTATGCAAAATAGTATTCTACATTAAGATAACTTCCATTTATTTCCTTTGAGATTATTCCAATTCTATCCAAGCAGGGCTCAAGTGAAAGGCAAAAAAGGAACTCTTCATCACAGACACACCACAGGATTTTTTGCTCTCTACTTATTGGTCTCACACTATCAGGTTCTTGTCCGCCATTTTCTCTGACTTGGTCTGTCTTCCTTAAACAAACTGCCATCTGGGTTATTCATCATTTGCCACCATTTTCTCCTTTTTTTCAGATTTTGTGTTCTGAACAACTTCTTGGATGAGCAATGTTTCATGTTTTTCATTTAGATTTGGTGTTCTTTTGAGAAACTGAACTCAACCCATCTTTTGTTTTGCCTTTTAATTCAAGATTCACAGTTCAATTCTTGAAGTTTTTGGGCAAAGATTGGATTTTTAGGATTTGATTGACTCAATCTCCACCGTCCACCGACAGTTAATGGCCACCAATTTCATCACCCTTTTCTTCTTTTTTGTGTTTTTCCTATCTATCACTTGCCAAGATTCCGATCTTGAAACAGATTGCACAAACAAATGGATCCATATCAGACATCTACCACCTCAATTCAACCTTGACCTTTTATCAAATTGTTCTGCATATCCTCTGTTTGACGATTTCTGTCCTCATTTAGCAAACCATGGCCTTGGCAGAAAGACTCACAACAAATCACACAGCTGGTATCGTACTGATCCTTTTATGCTTGAGCTTGTTTTTCATCGTAGGATGCTTGAATACCCTTGTCTTACATCTAATCCTAGTCATGCCAATGCTATTTATGTTCCTTATTATGGTGGCCTTGATAGCCTTAAGTACTTGTTTGGTCCTGAAGCTAATTCAAGTTTTCTGCATGGTTTAGACTTGTATGATTTCCTAGTACATGTTGATTCACCTAATATTTGGAGCAGAAATTATGGTCATGACCATTTTATGGTCATGGCAAGGCCTGCTTGGGACTTTATTCAACCTTTGAATAGTGATCCTTTGTATTTTGGGACTTCATTTCTTGAATTGCCTGAGTTTTACAATATTACTGCATTGACTCTTGAAGGTAGAGCTTATCCTTGGCAAGAACAAGCTATTCCATATCCTACTTCATTCCATCCTACAAATTTTGCATTTTTCGATTCTTGGGTGAATAGGTTAAGGAGGTCTAGCAGGACCACATTGATGTTGTTTGCTGGTGGTGGTGGAATTTCAGCTAATCCTAATGTTAGGAGAAGTATTAGACTTGAGTGTGAAAATGTCACAACTGTGAGTGCTAATGGCACAGGATACGAGAAATTGTGCGAATTTCTAGATTGTTCAAATGGGGTTTGTCAACATGATCCTATAAGGTTTATGAAGCCAATGCTGCACGCTAGCTTTTGTTTGCAGCCTCCTGGGGATACACCAAGTAGACGTTCCACATTCGATGGGATTCTTGCAGGGTGCATTCCTGTGTTCTTTGAAGACTTGTCCGCGAAAAAACAGTATACATGGCATTTGCCAGAGGAGAAGTATGAAGAATTTTCAGTGTTTATACCTAAAGAACAAGTTGTCGATAAGGGGTTGAGCATTGTTGATGTTTTAACGAGTATACCAAGAGCTCGAGTGAGGAGGATGAGAGAAAAGGTCTTGGAAATGGTCCCTCGAGTGATGTATAGAAAGCATGGAAGTTCTTTGGGTCTGAGGAGTAAAAAAGATGCCTTTGATATTGCAATAGAAGGCACTTTGGAAAGAATCAAGTCTAGGCTTCAAGAAATAGCAGCTCAATAATTATTTATTACCCTGTGTTCTATTCTAACTCCTACTACTATTATCTAGTGTTCTTTTTGTATGCTACTACTATTATTTACAACACACCACATTCTATAGATTCGACTTGTGGGATTACACTTTAGGGTTTTGGGCCAATACTTAAAGGGCTGCAGTAGCATTCTGACAAATCTGTGTTATTGCAATACTGAAACTCTTGTTCTACCTGGTCAGCTGGTGTAAATTTAGATGGAATAATTTGCCTCACATGTAAAGAGTCGCCAAGCTTACTCTCAAAGAAAATCATCATGTGAAGACTCTTTTAACATATGTTGCTCGGATTCTTCAAAAATGTCGACAAGTGTGCGTAGTGTATTTTCTTGAAGGATCTAACACGGGTGCAATAACATTTTTAGAGAGTTCGAGCAACTTAGCTTTAACTCATGGTAACAATTGGGCCAAATAACATAGTGGGCTTAAAAGAATGACATTACTAGCTAGTAGCTACTATGAAAGGCTCAAAATTCCTCAACAAATTAGTCATAACCAGAATTAGAAGATGCAATATACTGAATACAAAAGTGCAATTGGCATCCTAGCTGAATGCTCTTTGAATTGCTGCTCTAAAATGTTTTGAGCTATGACATGAAAAGCGAAAGCAAGCAGAAACTAATGCCTAATGAAATAATATTTTTAAGTCATATAAATAAGATGGACCTTTACCAAACGTCGAGCACCAGTGGTCTAGTGGTAGAATAGTACCCTGCCACGGTACAGACCCGGGTTCGATTCCCGGCTGGTGCAAATGCTTTTTTTATTTATCACTTTATAAGTGATTTTGAATCGCCTTATTTATTTATTATTTTTCAACAACAATTTACGGTATTATTACCAATATATTACTACAATCTTCATTTTACTTATCATTAAATTATTTTTAAAAAAATTTGCATTTGCAAAACACGCTTTAAATACTTTCTCCGTCTAACTTTACTTACCCTCTGTTGACTTGACATAGATATTAAAAAGTAGTAAATGATGGAGTAATTTTTACCGAAGTACCCCTTAAATCTAATAAATACTATGTCTTGAAAAATATAATGGGGGAAATGACTATAATTAATGATAAGGGTAAATTAGGAAATAAGTATAAAATTATATCTTGATTTCATAAAGTGGGCAAGTATTGTTGGACATCCCAAAATAGTATAGGGGCCAAATAAAGATGGACAGAGGGATTATGTAAAGACACTCAGTGTCCTCGCTGAGTTTAGCCCCCACCATCGTACTAGGTGAGAGTCGGCTCTAATACCATCTGTAACTACCCGGCACCAAAGCGGACAATACTTCACAATGTTAGTGTCGGGTAGTTACAGATGGTATCAGAGCCGACTCTCGCCTAGTACGATGGTGGGGGCTAAACTCAGCGAGGATGCTGAGTCCCTATGGGGGGTGAGTGTAGTAGTGCGCAGGGTCTGGGCTGTGTGCAGACGCGTGGCTTGCTGGCTTGCTAGAACTCTCACATTGAAAAAGAGAGAGGGGAGTCCTGGGCTAGTTAGTGAGGGACCGGTAGCTAACATGTGAGGCGCCTTTTGGGGCTTTCCCCCCAAGGGGATAAAATCGTGCGCATGGGCCGTGTGCAGACAAAGCGGATAATATTTCACAGTGTTGACGCCGGGTCGTTACAGATTAGTACAATCTTCATTAACCCTTCCTTAAAAGACAAAATACATTAAAACCTCCTAAATTTGGCATGCTTTATGCTGGAAAAAAAAAATCTAAATTTAGAATACTCTTCTGTAAATGACAAGTTAGTATCTTTATTCTATGTGAACTTTTCTCCCCCAGTAATTTGTTAAACTATGACTTAGTTAAAACTGAGGGATGTTATAATTATAGTGCAAGCGTTAGTCTAAAAATAATGAATAAGAAGCATTTATTTTCAACCAAAAATGTCATGCTTCATTCCTCATTTGTTAGGCAGATATCAATTAGACCTATCAGAAATACAGAAACATAATTTTGGACTTATTTTATTTGGATTTCATTTTTATCACTTCCTACGTGTTCATTTACACTCCATAAAATTGAAGAAAAAAAAAAAAAACTGGCCCCAGACTATTGGGGGACCATTTTTATATAACAAGGTCATCTTTATTATTATTATGTGTTACTGAAAAAAGTCTTCACTTAAGAATAGCTTTAACACTTTAGGACCACTTACCTTATATTGCTAATTTTATTTATCTAGTTTACTTATATGTGTGCATCAAAAGTGTCAAAAAACTTCTATATTAGAAGTGTAAAAACTATATATGGATTAGTTTTTAATACATTGGATTCCAATGCAAGAGCACCAACTTTATCCTTTTAATTACTATACATATTTTGTCATTTTGAAAATAGTTTTTAGGGTTGTTTGGTTTGAAGACATTTTTTAATACAATTAGTTGTATAAGAATTAATTATTTTATTATTAATATTTTGCATTAAAATAATATGCAATGTATAATTTTTAAAAATAATTTATTTATTTACAAAAATAATCTTCATAAGTGTAAAGAATTTTTTTAATGATGAAGATTAGTGATAGGGATGTATATCAGTTAGTTCAATGAAGTTTATCGGTTCGACTTATCGGTTATCATTATCGATTTGTAGATATGCTAAATCATTATTGAACCATTAAGATATTGGCTTATCGGTTATTGGTTTATCAATTGACCGTTATCGATTTGGTTACCGATTTAACCGTTAAGATTGACAAAAAATTTTTTTTTATTAAAAATTACTTTAAAACAAGGTAACAGAACAAATGAATCATATATATAAGTTGACAAATTGCATTTTGGTCAAAATCAAACAATATCACATTGTAGAATATCTAAGAGTTTAAGATAGTGAAAAATAAATGTATGAAACTATCAAGGACTTTATATGTCAAATAATACAAACATTAATTATTTAATTTATTATCTATTTTTCAGTTAACCCACTAAAAAAAACTAAAATATTAAGAATTAGTAATCTAATAATAAATAAAATTTAAAGTGTTATCAAAATTATTAAATTAATAATATTTTTTAATTTGAATAATCAATTTAAATTCGATTCTGCCCTTACTAGTGATGGTGACAAATTGCATTTACAAAAATATGGAGACGAAAAGCACGTTATTCGATACACGTTGAAATAACAGATGGAGAAAAAAAACGGAGATCCCACTAATAATTGCACCAACTGGCATTACCAAGTTTACATCAGAAATTTACCAACAAAATTTCTTTTTTATTTACAGCAATTTACATTTAAACACTTTTATTTGGGAAAACGATATTTTTAGTCCCTGTATTAATGCTATATCATAATTTTAGTCTTTGTGTAATTCAACTTAGCACAAGTTTAAAAAAAAAAACTAACAGAAAAACTTAACCGAGGGACAAAAATGGTATTTGACTTAATTTGCCTTAGTTCCTCCTGAAGTGTTCTCTACCTCTTTCTCACTCTTTGAAGAACAAGCTCATCATCTGAGCTTCACTTGAACGAAGCCAACTTAATAACCAATAATTCTCTCTCACCGACGAACGTGAGCTCATCTGAGCTGAATTTAAACCAAACCCAGTTGGTAGGCATCAAATCTCTCTCTTTGTCCGATGAATGCGAACTCATCTTAGTATTTGAACGAAATTCAGCTGCTTCTGCTAAAATATCAACAATATATTTGTGATTCTTGGTATGTTGCTTCTCTGATTTACTTAATTCTCTCTATCTCTTCTCGAATTTTTGTAATTTTGAATTGGGTGTTTCTATTTGTAAATTAAAGTTTTTTTTTTCTGTTAAAGCCTGTTGTTCACTTGTATTTCTTCATCATTTGGCCATTCCTAAATTACTAAGTTTAGTTGTCTTCAGATTCTAACAATATAAAGAAAGCAAACTTATCTATGATCATCCATTTTTGATAGGCTGAAAGCATTAGTCTCTCGATTGCAATATCATATCATTTACCAAATCTAGGGTGCTGCATAGATATCTTCCCCTTGGCTTTCTCTTATTCTTTTTAGAACTTTAGATTTTAGGGATTTAAAGGAGAAAAATGGTGCAACAAGCCTATAAAATAAGGATAGGGATTTAGTTCTTTGATCCGATTTGTGATTATTCATTAATGCATACCAACTATCATATCGAATTACTTTGATTCTGTTTGATTTCATTTTTTTAAGTTCGATTTGAGTTATTTTTTTGCTATACGATGGGCTATTTGTTTAATAAAGGTTCATCATTGTAACCATGTCTTTGAATTCCTTTTGTCATTTCTATATCAGCTATTTGTGAATCAAAGCTGAAGAGAAGTCTCAGGTTCGACCCTTTGGTATGAAAAAATTTCGTAGGAAGCGTTTCTTTCCAAATGGGGCCCGTGCAGCATGAATTCAAAATAATTGGGCTCCGATGCGAATAACGTGAGAAACAAAGAAAACCTTACTCAACACTTCTATTTAATCTCCTTCTCGGAGCAATACTTTGAGGGTAAGAATAAGAGAACAAGTACATATTTATTTTTTTTGACATATACAAAACTGACATCAAGTGCATCGATAAAGGACATGTTGAAGAGAAGAGAATCATACTGGAGGTAGTTGGTTCACTTGCCCTCGTTGGAGCTAAAGCAAATTGTGAGTACTATGGCATGAAGGGAGAAGACATAGTAGCAATAACGAGAGAACCAACATGAATTTTAATAGACTTAGATTGGTAACAGAACTAAGCTGTTGATAGGTAGCAGGAAGCTAATCTTGCTACTTAATATGCCCGAAAAGCCAGATATATAGTTAGAACTAAGATGTTGGTAGTCAGGCTACTGAACTCTGGAGTAAAGTTCGTTGGTTAGATGGTTTGCAATGCTGGAAAAAGAATTTCAGTTTTAGATGGATAGCTCACTGCGACTTGGTCTTAATATACCTATGTTCTCACCGAAAGAAGATTAGTTGATTGTTTCTATCTATGGCATTTTTGAACAGAGACAGGCTCAAATTATAACAGAATTAACAGAAACTTCACACGACCAACTGGTGAGACTCCTATCACCTGCTCCAATTGTGCCAATACGTCATTCTGGACGCTCAGTGGCCAAGTACATTGTGTTTGGATCAAGATATGCCATTGGTGAAATAACAGGCAATGAGGGGTAAAATGTCATATTTCTTTGGAGATAGAGGTGTCCTATGCTTCTCTGAATCATTTTGTCCTGTGGGGTGGCTTGTAATTATTTTTTTGTAGGAAAGTTTTATGGTTTGACGTTGGGAGTGTGGTGATGGGTTATGGAGTTTGGGTTATTTCACTCCTAATATCGACATGTATAACCAAAATAACACCTAAGCATCTCCAAGACACATTCTCCCTTATCAATCACCTAATGATATGTTTTGGGGGATCACGTTTTCTACGAGATTCTCCTAGATGGATGATCAAGGCTACACACTGGAAGGTTAAGGCTGCTGCGTCGTATGCAACTGTATTTGTACTTGTAACAGAAAAGTACATATCATTCTTGTCCATTCTTGAAGGCTATGTGAACAACATTACACCCACGAAGATGTTGTACTTTGAGTTTAGTGATTATAACACTTGAATGTTTCAGCATAAATTTTACTTTTAATTAGTTGAAAGAGTGGTTTGTTGTACATCCAGTTCAGACTGTCAGTGCTACTGAAAGTGGAAACAATTGAGATGGTATTCTTTGAGATAAACCAAAGATATGCAGATTCTAATATGCAACTAAACCTTTTTAATTTCTAATCAAAATTGAATATGGTTTGCTACCATATGAATCCTCCTGGTGTTTGAAAGAGATTGAATTTTATAAATAGTTTATCAAAATCATATTTTCACATATGCAAAAATTTGCACGACATGCAGAAACAATAATTCAAAATATTCCACTATGTTTGTTGGAGTATTTTTCTTTTTCTATCACATGAAATCATACAACAACAACATTACCCCAATGCTTCAATGCTTCAAAGGTTCCCGCCCATTGCGGGGTAAGGGGGGGTCGGATGTACGCAGCCTGACCCCTATGTTTGAAAACATAGCGCGACTGTTTCCGGATAGCGTCTAAAGTTGCATTGACTAACTGCTACTTTACAATTGAAAAAAGCAACAGTCAGTTTAAAGAGTCATTTTGCTTTATTCCATGACTATTTAATTTTAAGAAGTTCTTACATGATAGAAGTGGATTTCAATCCACTTTTAGAACGCAATTCTATTTGCGTGCCCACAACAAATAGATTGAAGACTTTTTCGTCGTGTAGAACTAGGCGGCAGCTGTTGATTTTTCTTTAAGTTTTCAACTTTTAAATACCTGAATTACCCCTTTTAATAGTTAAGTCTCCGTTAATTTTTTTAGGTCCATTAGTTGAAGGATAAAAATCACTCACATTATATAATTAAAGGTTAATAGTGCTAAGTTAAATAACACAAGAACTATAATCATGATATAGCATTAACACAGGGATTAAAAGTGCCGTTTTCCCTTTTTATTTTAATCAACAGTAATAATATATCAAGTTTAAAAAAGCAAAATCAGAGAGCATAAGTTATAAGCAAATCTAAAGATATTTTATTTTAATCAACAATATTAACATGTCAAATTTTATAAAATAAGATATAAAAGAATGCTATAATATTCTACGGTGATTAACACATATTACGTGTCCATATATTAGAGATAGATGAACTATTTTCTAATGTATAATTACTCAAACTATTTTTAATTTATGAATTTCAATTCCTTAATTATTTTGTTAAACTACACATTATCATAATTTAGCAAAAGGCATAGGGACGAAAAGGTGTATTTAATAATAGTACGTAACATAGTCAGTCAGTCAGTCAATTGGCCACTTTTTAGCACTTTTTGGGAGAAGGGACCTTTTCTATTTTTATACTTTTCGTTTATATCGTAGTACGATTAATTTAAATTTATATTATATAAAATTTTATTTAAAGAATTTTTTTTAAAAAAAAATTATTTATATTTAAAATTTAAATTTGAAACTTTTAACTAAAAAAAATAATCATTTATTCGTGGTCTGCCTATTTTATCACACAAAGCTAAAATCAATATCAAGTGCATACTTTGCAGTTTACAGAAACCCACAGATACTTTTTTTTTCTTTTTTTGGTTATAACTACCACATTCGATTTTAATTTCTTATTATTTTCTGTCTCCTTCAAATTCATTTTATTTGATAATTTTATCAAAAATAAATATTTTATTTTACTATTCCTACTAATTTTAAGCTTGATTTTTTTAAAAAACTTTGAAGAAAGAGCCTTGGAAAAAAGTATATTGATAATCGTTCCACCATGAAATAAAATAATACTCCTATCACAATGATTGTATAAAATAGTTCTGAAACTGCTATTTTAAAATAAAAAAACTAAAACACAAAATAAATAATCTCCCATCCAATATAAAATTATTAATTTATTATCCTTTGGGCAGGGAGTGTTTATAAGTAATAAGCATAACATAAAAGAGATATATGGAGCGTTTGGATTAGTTTTTTTTTTTAAAAGTGATTTACCTATTTCAGTCTCTTTTATATCTCATTTTTATTATAAATAAATGATTCTTAATATATATCATTTCACAAAATCAATGCATAAATGACACTATACTTCTTGTTTTACCCTTTAGAGGTCTTTTAGTTGGTAACATATTATCTCAAGATAACTAATCTCGAGATAACTTATTCTGTCACTAAGGCAAATATGGTAAGATAAATAGTTCAAAGATTACAGTATACCTCCATTCAAACATGAGATAAGATAATCCTACATTTTATCTCAAAATTATTATAACTTATATCAAAAGGTGACATATAAAAATGATGAAAGTAATAAAGTCAGAGGATGGGAATCTCTACTTTCTTTTTTCTATTTTTTTTATTTTTTTCAACTTTAAGAAAATGCAATTTTTATGTTACCTTAACACTTTTAAAATTTAAAAAATCAAAAGCCAAAAAGAATAAGCCAATACAAACTCACATAGTGTGAGTATCCTAAAAAACAAAACAGAAAAGCAAAGATGAAAGAGAAGAGGGGGTATTTATGGATGATGAAGAAAGATGATCCCACACTATTCTTGTGGTAAATCCCACGCAAAGGTTAAACCTTTAAGCCTCCAAAGATACCATCTTTTCTTCTTCCTCTCTAATCTTGATTTTTCTCTCTTTTTCAATTGTTGTCCTTCTGGTCTATCTGTATGTGTTTATTAATGGTGGGTGGGTAGTGTGTAATATCTGTTATAACCATCAGCATTTAATTTGATTTTCTTGGATCGGCAAAAACATGTACTCTTCTTTCACCTTCCCAAAATTCTTGTCTTCTTTTGCTTCTCATAAAGTGGAAAAATTTAAGACTATTAGAAAAGAAGCAGTTTTTGCTCAATGGGGTTCTGTTGGACTCTTCCTTCTTGTAAGTTCTTCCTCTATGTGTGTGTGTGAGAGAAAAAGATCTCCTTTTTATGATGGGGTTCTTCAGATTCAATGTCTGTTGTTGTGTGCATTGTGGCCTGTGGGGTTCTTTTTGATTGATTTTTTATGAATATTTTGTCAAGTATTTACATTCTTTCTCTTCTTGTTTCTTTTTTCTGTTTGTGTTTTTCTTGCATGCAGTTTGTTAATGGTCTTGGTCAAAAGCAAAAAAAGAAAAAGCTTCAGAATAAGCATTAAGCTCCAATGTAGTCTGTTGCACCAACTTTTTCTGTGAGGAAAAAAAAGACAATCTTTTTGTGGTCTAAATTATCAGTTTCTGTTTTGTAGTGTGGGATTATTTCTATTTCTCATAAATTAGTTTTCCTTTTTTAGTTTTATTCTTACAGTTGCAAAAAAAAAAAAAAAAAAAAATTAAGGACCAGAAGGAGAAAACAATGATTGAGCTCACAGCTCACAAGACTAGGTCAATAATGCATTGGCTCAACTGAGTTGTTCTGTTTGTTTTCTTTATCTGATTACTGAACTGTTTGGCCTGCTGAAAAAGAATATCTTCTTCCTTAATGCTGTCTTCACCTGAGTACTTGTAGGTATATTCTTGCTTTTTAAGATTGACAGTAGAGAAAATTACATTGGCAGTTAGCAGTTTTGGCATGATACTGTATAATGGGTTGCAAAGTCTAATATTAGGTCTTAAGTGAAGCAGGTCACAGGAAATGTAGTGAAAATTTTTTATTTGTTTCAGCTAGTGTTGGTGATCTACTCTTGAACTAGAATGGCTTAGCTACTCAACCAACAAGAACTGCCTAGTTCAGGATCATATAGTGCTATTCGTGCGGGCTTTTTAGGATTTTAGTTCACATTATGGAAGAACCAACAGATGATTGTTAGAATTTTGTGTTGTAATGGACTAAGAGATACAAGAACAGCCTCTCTACCTCTGTGAGGTAGTGGTAAGGTCGCATATATTTTACCCTCTTCAGACCCCACTTGTGAGATTCCACTGGTATGTTGTTGTTGTAATGGACTAAGAGATTACAATATTATGTCGACTATGAAAATCTTAAAAATTTGTTGTACAACAAAACAGAATGTTCCTTGTCATTTTGACCGTAGCATCTGCTTGAGCTTCTTTAGTGCTAGAATTTCTCACATTGTGTGTAATTGGTATGTGATTGGACAGTGTGATCATTCTTTGTATGCTTTATCGATGAAAATCTGTCTCACTACTGATTATTCCTTCTGCTTTATCTTCTACTTTTTGTGTTTTTTTAAGAGGTGAAAGCATGGAACTAGGCGACGCGGGTTGCACTATAAAAGGTCCATGCAACAATTGATAATTCATAAACTTGCAAAACTCAATTTAACAGCTGATTAAGATTCATTCTTGAGAGGGCATAATGTTGGTTACTGACAAGTATGATCTGAGTTTATCATTGAAGTGTGAGGAACCTGTGAAATACACTTTCAAGGAGATATTACTCGGGCAGGATCATCCATTCAAGAAGCAGGTACTAAATGATACCTACTCCATACATATTATGTTTGAGATTTGAATGACCTCAAAATGAAAGTAGCCGATTTATTAAAAAAGGTTTGGTAAAATCATGGCATAATAAAAAGTTGAGTATACTACCTGTAAACATTGTTTATGGACTGCAGGTCAAATTAAGAAAGAAAATAAAAAGGAGGTGTATAAGTCATAGAGGAAATGTGTTCCTGTTCTTTTCTTTTCACGCACTTTTTGCTATTATTTTAGGATTATGAACTTCATCACCTGTACTACACACAAAAGGACATGATGAAGGATTTGAGCTGGAAAGAATTTGATGGAGCTTATTTTAGCAGAGGACGCCGACAAGAAAATCCAGTTGCATTTGGAAATTTTACGTCAGCATCCATGTCTGTTGGTCAGAAGAGAATTTGCAGCATTCCTAAGGTAATTGTGACATGGTTTTTTTGTAACATGCCAAGAGGCTTTCTAGGTTTTGCTCCTTTTTGGTTTTCCCTTTGCTGAGCACTACATTTGACTAATCGCTCAAAGAGAAAATGTCCTGCTTACGAAGAAATAACATGTTTTGGACTTTAAAAGATCTCTTAAAAGCTTTTCTTGTGGGTTTGTTTATGTTATTGTTATATTTCTTCATGTGCATCAGGTGTTCAGCTTGTTGCAAGAGAAGCAAGGCACATTTCCAGGGTTGCAGCAACGGCTTTCAAATCCTCAAATTTGTCCCACTCGTTATCTTGATCATATTGATAGGGGGAACTTGAATAAGAGGCATGGTTTCTGCAATAGTTTAGAGAATTCAATAGAGAAAAATCATTATTACCGTGGTGGTCTAGCACATCATTATGAGGAGGTTAATCTCTCATTGAGCATTGGTAGGAATAATTCGAAAACAAGTGCCAGAACAAAGACCTTTAATCATGTGATAGATTTAGAGGAATCGGATGCTAGTCCTCGTGATACCAGAACAGGTGGCCTGACAAAGACGATTTTCATTGATTTAGAGGAATCAAACCGAACAGTGTCCAATGCAGAACTAAAGCCCCAGTTTACTGCGAATTCTTCTCGTGTTTCTTATTCTGGATATAAGCGTGATTACCGATGCACCTACAGCTTCACAAACAGCATTAAGGATAATTGGTTTGATGGGACTACAAGAAATTATTTGATTCCAGATGGCAGCACAAGTTGTCGGGAGCAGAACCCTTTAGCTGAAGGTTTGGCAGTTCCTTATCCTTCGCTCAATAGCTACCAACATTTAAGGCAAAATACTGTTAGTATTATGCTTCTCAGTGTTTATCGTATTTCTACATATTCTGCAGGACTTGAACAATGTGAACAGCCTCTCCTTTCTGGTGATATATCAGGAAAGCGCAAAGCTCTTTTTTCTGATGAACGAGCTTTTTTGGACCTTAACAAATCCATATTCGATGATTCTTTTCACTCAGATGATCCTAGCTTGGCATGTTCTTCAAGTAGGGCCTCGTCAAGGGTGTCATACGGACTAGCTGGTGAACCTCGTGGGAGCACCTTTCCCACTGCTTCTAACTGGAGAGAGCAAGATGATGGCTGTCCGAATGAGACCTCTGCTATATTTCCCCAAAGGATCCTTAATTCTGTGACTGGCAGCAACCACAGTTTTAATAGAACGGAAAATGTTGGAGTTAAAAAGTTCTCGATAAACCTCAATCAGCCACTTTCAAACAGTAGTGAAAATCCTGGCAGTGTCACTACTGAATACCAAAAAGATGACTTGACCATCAAATTTCTGGACAGTGATGATCAAATTCCAAGTACACCAGAAAACAAAAGTAAGAAAGCCAAGCATGAGCCATTATCTTCTGCTGAATGTAAGACTCAAGATTTTGTCAAGGATAGTGGTCCTGATGGATCTCTCGCGTCATGCAAATCTTCTTGTTTTGAGGACATCTCAAGTGGCATAGAGACAGTGCAATCTGGAACTCAGTTGAAAACTTCAAGTAATAAAAAATCTGAAACACTTCAGACAAATGTATCTCCAAGCCAAGAGGATATCGACTCTTTCAGTAATATTGATAACCAGATGGGAGAAACATCAGAAGTCGATGGTCAGATCATAAGAGGAGCAGTGTCCCTCATCTATCTTGCCCTGGAATGTTCTGAACCAAGCGTTGCTAAGAGCACGAACAAGATTGAATGTGATCAGTATAAGGAACAACCACAGTGTTCTTCAGACACTTTTGAAGAAATGGTGCTCAAACAACCTGAAAGCTCCATTGAAGACTGTTGTGTGACCTCAAATGCATTTGAATTTGATGCCACAGAGAAAAAGGACAACGGAATAACATTGAAACGGGGAAGGAGAATGAAAGATTTTCAGAGGGATATCATGCCAAGCTTGGCAACACTTTCTAGATATGAGATTTGTGAGGATATGAAGATTATGGAGACAGCACTTAGATCAAGAGAATACAAGAAACTTAGGTCCAAAATGACTGATGGAAACAAGTGGTTCAATCCTGTGCGAAATAGGAGATCCAGACTCAACTATGTCGGCCGCAAGTATTATTCATGAATTATTGATTTCATCATTGATAGGATAAAATAGTGACAAATTTAGCAAAGAAGATAGGATCAAGGAGTTGTTATGGACCTTGTAACTCTTGAGTCTTGACCATGATGCTATTTTTTGACGTCTATGCTAAGAGTTCAATTTCGGATCATACTTAATTTGTGCAGCGCGTCTATGTTTTGCTTGAGACTGAGGCGTAGTTGTTGTCTGTGTTTTGCCTCTAAGTTCATTTTCCTATCATGCCTTGCCTATCTAAGAAAGTGAACAAAAGCTCTACCTTATTACAAGGAGGTAAAAGAACATTTTATCTGGGAAAAATCAGACATGCAATCTAAAGTAGGAGTTTTGTTTGGCATTATACCACCAACTATATGAAGAATATATCATAAAAAGAGAGAAATCCAAACATTATGTATCAAACCAAATGTATGTAATGAATTGGAGATTACGTATGATTCTGTAAGATCATGTTCATTTCCACACTTATTTTTGCTAAATGTGTAGGATACCTCAGCTACATTCAACAGCGGAATCAGAACTTTCATCAGGGGAAGGGGCATTTCAAAATATGAAGAAGTAGACACACGAACTAGTCGAAGAGGCTTTCTTCAATACTCCCTCCGTCTCAAATTAATTGAGTTTTTGAGGTTTTTTTTAAGGTTCAAAATAGTTGAATTTTTCAAAGTTCAAGATGAATGTTTGAAACTTTTTTCATATTTGCTCTTTCATTTATTGAACTTTTACATTTTCTAAAAAATAAAGTCCACTATATATTTATAATTTTATAAAGGGCAATAGTGAAAAATATGATGTAAAATTTACCTCTAAATATTTTTTTAATATATGTACATTACCTTATAAATTTAGTTAATATCCCACGGTTCAAAAAGGTGTTATTGGGCTCATATCTATTTATAAGTCAAGAAGCCAAGGGACCAATACTGCACTGTTGGATTGTACGAATAGTAGTGTAAATGGTACCTTTTTAGCAACCCATTGCCAATATCTTTTCCACGTGTTTTACCTTTCTAACAACTGTATTCCACCTTCTTTACCCCACTGAATTCCAACAGTTTCTATACCAATTTCATACTTCTTCCTGACACTCTGTCTCGCAGTATGATTTGGGCTGAAGAGGCCATAATTGTAATCGTCGAAACGCTTTCTAATTGTAATCGGCGATGAAGGCCACCGTGGAATCTCCAATGGTGAAAGAAGGTGAGTTTCACTTACAATTGAAAGTTCATACGACAACAACATACCCAGTGCCTCAAAAGGCTCCCGCTCATTGCGGGGTGAGGGAGTCAGATGTACACAGCCTAATCCCTATGTTTAAAAACATAAATGAAAAAAACGCAGATAGTGTAAAGAATCATTTTGCTTTGTTCCCAAAAAATAGTCAATCTTTGGCTTCACCCGAGATTGTAAGTATCTCAGAAATAACTTGTAATGGAAGTGATTGAAAGTCCATACATTAGTCTGATTTTTCGTAGTAACTCTGAAACATCTGCTTTCGCTTTTCTCATCAATTTTGATTTTCAATTCTGTATCTATCTTTTTCTGTCCATAAATTTTTTAATAGTGATTCGAGCTCTTGCTCTGGCGATACTATATTTAGGACAAACATGTTAGATTTTGTTTTTATGATTTTCGCCGCCCTATTTCAACATCCTTCATCATCGCTACGCTCACCGAGAAAAAAAATTATATATGATGAAGGCTACTGCAAAATTTCTTGTGACTTTATCCATTCATTAAGTAGTTTGCACATGCATGTACTCACCCATTCAACTTACTCATGATCTCGAAGTGAGAAAGATGAAGAATGGATCATTCGACCCCATCGGTGGAAGCCTGAAATTTTATCTTCAATTCATCGGAAGAGAGAACATATAATAGGCTTTGATTCTGAGAAGTTTCTTAGAAGCATTTTATTTGGGTATTAGTGATAGTAATTTTAATTTCATTGCTAAAAACTTATAGTTGTGGTAAGTAAATGACCTTACCGTATTGACGTCTACTTTTTAAAATTTTACCTTATGTTAGGAACAAATTATGGTGTCTTGAAAGGGCTACTAATTTCTTAATTTAATCAAGAAAATATTTTTTCGCCACAATAATTCACGACATCCACAAAGTCCGTCTAAATCGAAGAATGCTAGAGTTCAAACTTTCATCAATTGGGCCTCCGAAATGCTAATTGTAATTGATAATGAAAGCCACTATGGAGTCTCTGGTGGTGAAAGACGGTGAGTTTTAATTAGAATTGGTATCATCTATGGTCTAATTATCCCGTTCCTCATGAAGCCATCTCTGCTCTGGATTCTACCTGTGCGTTCATGGTAATAAAAGGTCTTCATTCCTTTACTTCGAGCAACCTCGCTAACAAAAGATTTGTATATTTTTCATAAGAATATATTAACGCTGTGGTGGTTATCTTTAAAGTAGCTTTGTTTTGCAGAGATTTTTTTGGCAATCTTTCACTGGTTACTGTACTCACGTTGTTCTCCATCGGCAAGGTATATATTAGTTCCTCCTTTCGGTATTCCTTAATTTGTCTATTCTTTTGAATTGTTTCTTGCGGATTTCTGATTATCCTATGTACATGTAAATGATTTATTTGATATGCACATACATCATTGATACATAGGAGCAATGGAGTTTACTTGAAACATCTTATTCTTGGATGCTATCATTGAAGTGGCGCCAACTTTGAAGTAGGTTTGGGTGGATAAATGTGTTTTCAGAATAATTACTTCACTGAACACCCAGCTAGCATTGAAAATAGTTACACTCCCTAGCAAGTAGCCAAATCCTTTTATGCACCCCAGTTCAACGGAGAACTTTTATACACCAAATATTTCACCGAGTGTCTTAAAAACACCATTTTTCACCAACATAGGCCAAAAACTCCCCTCCCATCCTCTGATCATCTTGGACCTTGAGTTCGCTCTTGCTACGGAAAGATTTCAAGAATCTGAAGCTGCCATTGATGGTGTCATGGTAATTGAAGTGAAATTTTCCCCTGTAATTAGTGTTTTCAATTTCTTCTCCTTGTTCCTATATAACTAGCTATAAACAGCGACCGAAGTGAAAATTTTACGCTTTCAGTTTCACTTGGCCTCGCCTTGATCTTTGCAAGTAAGAAAGATTCTCTCTTTGTGATTGCATTTTATTTTTCTTATTTCACTAAGCTCACTAGATATTCTATGATTGCTTATAACTTCATTTCTTATCTTCTCAAATGTAAACAGAGATTTGATATTTTTCTGTTCCCGCATAGTATAACTGAATCTAGTTGAGTGTAATGCTATTTGCTCACAATATTGACACTTAAATTTTCTAATTATGTGAACTATTTCATTTATAGATCTAGATTATGATGACTATGTGGTGTAGTTTCATAGCTTTTTTATATTAGAATAACTATCAATTACTTTCTTTAGGTATAGTGGCGAGAGGGTTCAAATAAAAAATTATGATCCATTCACATTTCAGTGACTGCTTGAGACGTAAGAGGAAAGACTGAGTCCTAACCTTAGGTAGAGAGCATTGTTTCAGATGTTCCATAATTATTAATCTAAGTTTCAAATCCTCTCCTTTTTTAAAAAGAACTTTCTTCGGGATTATTTTTCTGGTTCAATGTTGTTTATTAAATTTTATGTATGCTCTTTGCAAGAAAAAAACATATCAAGCTGAAAACTTATAAGTAGTGAGAACAAAAAGGTATTCAACTGCAAAATTAACCAAGTCAGACATAACATATTCTATCAAATACAATAATATTAGATAGACCAGCTAAGCTGAAATTCTCTCTTTCAAAATTTTCTAATATATTTGAAAGTTGAGATATTGTGTTAATATAGTTAGTGGTGCCTTTATATCAAAAGTTACTAGCCTTACATAATATCGTGAACCCTCTATGGTCCATCTATGAGCTCTATTAGTTTTTCAAAATTTTATTTTCATGCACTGATTCAATATTATAAAGAGAATCTTTTGGAATATATTCTAAAAAAGGAAAAAATGTGTTACATTATTCTTAACCACATTGTGAAATGTCATTTTATTGTGACCGAAAGCTGATATGGTGAGTACTATTTCTCTGTTTTAGTATCAGATTAGAGTTAGTTTCTATTTCCGTTTTGGCAAAAAAAATATGACTTTCTACATAGGATTGAATTAGATTTGTTGATTTGATTGTAAATTTTTGGGTTATCCTTTGATAGTGATACTTATTGGTTTGAGGGATTTATGTTGTTTGATTTGTTTCGACACTAAACCATTGCTTTCTTTATGGGTATAGTGAACAGAAGTTGAAGCTTCTTGGATCAGTGAATCAAGGTTATGTAAGTTCATATTCATATGTTACAAAGCTCTATATTTTCAAAAAGAGTTATTTGGTAAATTTAATTTTTATTAATTAATCTCATTTGAAAGTCCATATTAATTTTTGGTGTTTTGATAAAATTTATAAGGTCTTGGTGTTTGAAATAGGTTTGTTGTATTTATTTATGCAAAGATGTTGGAATCTTAAATTTATGTTCAGCTGATGGAACTTTAGCCATAGCTAGTCATGACCAAGAAACCACTGGTTTCGCTTGGTGGAACAAAGAGACACATTTGGTTGTGAATTCCCATGTGGTAGGTATATATCTATACAGACCAAAGGCCATGAACTAGATCAGAATCATTCTCAACGAGTCCATAAGAAGTTTTTTATATTTCTTAGTTAGAATTTTTCAAAAGGAGTCTTCCTACCTCCACGAAGTAGTGATAAGGTCTGCATATACTCTACCTTTCCAAGATCTTACTTTGTGAAATTTCAGTGGGTATTGTAGTTGAAATTTTACATTGCTCCAACTCACCTGAAGTTTGAGTTATATTTTCTAATGGTTTTGGTTGTCTTGCAATTCTGTGATGTTGTTTTATAGTCCAGGTTGAAATATTAGCTATTGGAAATCAGAAAACAAATGTCATCTCTGGAAAGAATATAGCATTCTATATATAAGAAAGGAAGGACATCATCTGAATGGAGATACATGAGTTTTTGAGAAATCTTCGTCCTTTAGCTCGATCCCTTGGCCGCTAGGTGGTGCTATTCAGTAAACACTTGATCCTTCCAGTTCTAGACTTTTAATCTTTGATGATGGAGTCAATGCTTTGTGTTCTTTTTTTCGTGTGGTTTACATTTCATTGTTTCTTAATGTGGTAACATACTTTGCCTGAAGACTTGCTAAAGTTTCATTTTGTTGCCATATATATTTCTTGTAATTGAATTTTCTTCAACTTTTTAATATCCCTATGAATGTAAGAACAATATCCCGCAAATCATAAGATTCTTGAATAGGTGGTGAGTTCTAACACAAAAAGGGACCTTTTCGAAACCGCACAGCTTTTTTTTCCAGATTTGTACTGTGAGACATCTATGAAATTTTTTCCTTGGCACCATGTTGTGTTCAGTTCAGACATCTATGATCTTAAGGCAAAATTGTCTCTTAAGCAAGATTTGACACCCCTCTTTGCCATTGATTATGTTTATTACTTGTCAAGTAATTATTATAATACATCAACATTCTATGAGTTTATTTAATGAAGTTACTTAACTTTTTCTCTATCATGTGAAAGCTAACTTGCTTATGATAAAGAATAAGTTATATAATTCTATCACCCAAAGATTATTGAACTATGCAGATCATACTCAGAGTTAAGTCACTGATTCTATCAGATAAGAATTTACTTGTGGTCATATAAATAATGTACCTGTTAACACAAGGAAATGAACAAAAATGTTGTTCGAACATCATGAACGGAGGCGAATGTTGCCTTATGCATTCATTGTAATAAACAAATTCAATTATGGCCATATTTCATATAGACAATTGGTTATTATTGTCTGTTTAAACTTCAATCCGAATAAGAGTTTGGTTTTATAGTTTGATTGACTACTATTTTATTATCATTATTATTCATTGGTATGCATGAGCTTATATTTTTCACATATGCACATGAAAATGTCATGTTCTATTCATGCAAGTACAACATCTTTACTCCCTCCCATTTAACAATAATTGTTCATTATTGATTTAACACATGAATTAAAAAGTAGTTATTAAACGATAGGGATAATTGTTACCAAATAATCCTTTGAATATAATAAATATATTGTGTTTTAAAATATAATAGACAAATAACTATAACTAGATAAGGATAAATTAGGTATTTGGTGTAACATTATCTTTTGATTTCATAAAGTTGACAATTTTATGATTTGCGAGTATTAGTATTTTCTATATTGATTTAAAAATTAAAAGTAAAGCCATTTATGGACACTAAAAAAATCGTTAAATATCCTAAGGTGTATGTTATGGTATTTGTAAATACTTTTTATGGTACTTGAAGTTATCATTCATTTACTTCAACATTAGTAAATTTTTTATAGTCAAAATAATATGATAGGGCCTCAGCACTTATTGTTTTTCTAGAATTTTCTTTTCGCAAAAGAAAGTTTGATGAAATAGTTTTTGAGAAAAAATGAAAGAATTTTCTTTTCCTCATAATAATAAAACCTCACCTTGAGTTTCTAGAGTCCATTGTAGATTTGATAAATCTAGCAAACTATGAATTAAATGCCATATTTTATGAGATTGTGTATTTTTAGACAGAAATTTTTTAATTTAAAGAGCATTTATTGTGCAACCTTTCTATTCAAATAACCCATAGAGGAGTACTTTCATCTCGAAATACTTATCATATTTTTCATTTATGTTAAGAAAAAATAATTAGGAAAGATATCTTTTAAAATGTAACTTTTTTAATTGATATTTACGTGTCATAATTGATGTGTTTGTAGTCGTCAAGAATAATTATTGCTATAAATTTTTTTTCAAAAATGCTTTATGTTAAGTATTGGGGGAGGTGATTAGACAGGATCTAACGGAACTTGATCTTACTGAGGACATGACCTTAGATAGAAAAAAGTGGAGGTCAAGAATTAGAGTAGCCGGCTAATGGTAGGGTTAGGCATTTCATATTTTCTCATTACCTGTTATATCATGTGTTAGTTTACCTTATTTACATACTGTCTTTAATAATTGCTCTTTTATGTTCTCTTTCCTTCTTTTTGTCATATCTAGTTCGTTCTTACTTACGGGTTTTGAGACGAGAGTTCCCTGGAAACAGCTTCTCTACTTCTATGGTAGTGGTAAGGTCTGCGTACTTTCTACCCTCCCCAGATCCCACTTATGAGATTATACTGGGTATGTTGTTGTTGCTGCTGCTTTATGATAAGTATTTTAAATAACAAATATTTTTAGTTGGAACGATAATTATATATATTCAATGTGTACTAGATTGAAAAAATGTATATTGTGTTACTGCACACCGATTTAAATTCCTTGGGGCCGTCTATTTTTCTCCTTCCCTACTGTTCATGGGCCAACCTTATCCTACAATTTAGCAAAGTGAGAAAAGAGGAGAAAGAAAAATAAAGGGAAAACTAAGCACATGACTTTTTTGAAGCAAATTATTTATGTTTATATATTTTTTTATTTTTATATTAATTAATTAATTACAATTAACACTCCCCTCCCCCACCATATGATACTAATATGATTTCAATATATCGATAAGGTATTTCAGAGATAAAACTCAGTCTTATATGATATCGATATGGTATCAATATACCAATGAAGTATACAAAGATTATATTTTATTCAGAATTTAATAAATAAGATTATGACTTTAATAATTTTCTCTTAACCTTGTTCTATTTATTTCTTAATTAAAAAAAAAAGAGTTCAATCCTATATGATATCGATAAGGTATCAATATACCGATGGAATATCATAGAGAATTAAATTCAATCCTATATAATTGATATGATATCAATATAATTATGGAGTATCACAAAGCATACTAGAATTTAATAAATTATTTTTTATTTATTTCTTTAAAAAAGAGCTCAATCTTATACGATATCGATATGGTATCAACGTACCGATGTAACAGAAGATTGAGTTCAATCCTATATGATAGCAATTTGATATTCATATACTGACAGAGTGGACCACTAATCACGCGAACAAGGGAAGGGGCACTAAAGAATTGGCTACTTGTGATTTTTTCTATAGAGAAGTTGCTATGGCTGAGGACAGCAGAGGGCAGAAAAGCAGTACAAAAATGAATGGGGACAAAGAAAATCTAAGTTGTTACCTTACATGAAAGATTTGTTTGTCCCCTAGTAATTAGTGTAAACTAGCTAGCTGTTACAAGACAACCCACAATGGCTCGTACACCTAGGATTAGGGAGACCTATTATGGATATATGTGTTATAACAAAATAATCAAGCTTCCAAACTTGGTTAAATCAAATGGCCAACAATATGATAATTGTGTGGGTCGTTGTGTTTAGATGGTAAGGGGTCTTGATCGTGCGTGTATATTTAATAATATTTAATGTCTTCCTTTGGGATTCAGGTTCTCTTTTAAAAGGATTGGATTTGTTGCTTGCTTTCCGCACCTTGGAGATTATATTTGTACTCATTTTGCATGTAAAACTTATCGAATGTGTATGAAAAAACAACACAATTAGGCAAACATATGATATGTATTTACAGTATATAACTATAATTTGAAAAATTATAATTTATAGTTGTAGTTGAGTTTTGTTGTTATAGTTAGGATTTTGTTGTTATGTTCTCTCTTATTTCTTCTTTTCTCTTTGCAGATATACAATTACAAATATATATCAACTGCATATATACAATTATTTATATATAGTCAATTCGACAGGTATATATATACAATTCGTCTCTCTCCACTCTTGCTCGCCTTTCTCCTCCTTCTCTCGATCTCGCTCGTCTCTGTCCTCCCTCTCTCAATCTCGCTTGCCAGATATACAAATATATGTGTATATTACTTACATATATACAATTATTTGACAGATATAGACATATAATTTGATAAACATACATATACAATTCACCTCTCTCGATCTCACTCCTCCCCTCTAGGTCACATAGCCGAGGTTCTATTGTGTAATTATATAAAATATAGTTATTTGATCATATTAAGTTTCAAACTTAGACTATTTATGAAATTTCCCAAATGTGTATTTAGGTTAGGAGGACTCTTAATCATGTGAATAGTTCAATGTGATTATTTGATATCTAGTCTTGGTCTCGAGATGTGAATCATCTAAGGCATTACATCGAAGATAATTTCTACGTCAATCTAAAAATATGGGAAATTATGATTTTATAAATTTGAAATTGTTCCCCTTTTTTTATAAAAGAAAAGGGAGAGTTACTCGAAATTGGACTATGTTCACCAGCCAATGGCCACTTCATATTAGGGCTGAATGTTCTGACTATTCGAATTGAATATGGTAATTTTGATTTAGAATTTTTGTTTATGAGTTGAAGAAATTTGCAATCCAAATTCAATTCAAATAAGATTGAGTTGGATTGGGTTTTAAGTTCAATTTTGAGTTAGTCTATTTGGATATTTTAAATTTTTGATTTTGACTTTTGAGCCTTTAAAATAGGCCATAGCAATCAAAAATCTCTATTTACCTAATACTATAACAAATAGTTTTGTGGGATACTAATTTATTAGATTTTTAGAAATTGAACTTATTAGTACTAGACACATAAGAATATGAGTAGGGCTAAATATAAGGTGTATCTATTTGATATCCATAAATTATAAAAATAAAATTTCAAATCTAATTCATAACTCAAATGACATTAATTTTCGATTGACCCTAATTATGTCCGCTCCTACTTCTCACATAAGTTGTAACCTATGTTCTATGTTTTTACAAATTATATTTGATTTCTTGTTGCCAACACCAATTTAGTACGTATCCAATTCATGCTACTTACGTTTCTTAATTTCTGTTTTATCTTCTCTTTTTGATACTAAATATAATGCAAACCATTTGACTTTTTTGTCCCTCACTTGTTCATATTAATTGAGTGTTTTTAGTTAGTTTCAACTTAGTGACTTGGTTGTCTATAATTATTCTAAGTTTGTTAGAGATTGATTGAGATTGAAAGCATATGTAACTTTTTTCCACCAATAGCTTATTGACACGTGTGAACTTACAAGAAGGTAATCCAATAGTAATTGGATCTTCTCTTTTTCCCTTTCTTCACTATTTTGAAAAAAAAATACTATCTCATTTTATGTGACATCGGATATTTGTGCATGTGGCCGAGGACCCCAAGCCTCATTCCTCTCACTTTTCCATTGCATGTAGCATATTTGAGCTACCCTTTTTAGTTGAAAGGCCGTAAACTCCGGTTTTTCCTTCGATGTCACTCCCATAACAACTAACATTGTGGCTTGTGCACTTCATCCACAAACTCTTGATCAGCACCTTCCTCCACTTTTGAACCATTAAACTCGGGAGGGCTCATCCTATCAAAGTATCTTACTCTAGAAACCAGGTGAAAACATTCAGAATGTTTGCACCTTGGTTGGTTTGATTAGTCACAACTTGTGCCAACATAGGAAAGAGACTTGAAACTCTGTATAACTCACTCTCTCATTATATACCGCCAGTTAGATATCATATAAGGTGTATGATTCTACCTAAATTATTAAATTATATTAAGCCACCTCTAAATTATGATTCTGGTTAAAAAAGGAAAAAAAACATAAATAATTTATTTAGAAAAAATGATGTGTGGCTGTGTGCATTAAGATGGACCATAACGTACGATATATGGCACACCTTTTTGGCTTTAGAGAGAGTTGGTTTTTACGTAGCTTTCTCAATATTTATTTTTTTAACTGCTGAAATGAAATTAGCTTAGTATTTTGGCATGAGGTGACGTACAAACAAACCTTCTATCTCAATCAAATAGGAAGGGGGCCAAGTTAAGGTCAAATAAAAACAGTTAGGATATTTCAATTAGATTTGACTAATTATGGTCCTAAATTATAGAGAATCTTTAATTTCTTTCTTTTCATAAATCTTTGAAAGATTTCCTTACCTCAATAAAATCTATTATATATGACAATGTCTTTTCTTTTTCTTGATATATATCACTATTTTGTATTTGGTTCATGTTACGAACACTGATTAGTTAGGATTTATGCTTGCATCGCCATTAAAGAAACTTTTATCAGAATAAGTGATTGAACGTCTCTCTCCTCATTCTGCCCTTTCTATTGGGATAATAACCTTCAGGCTTTGCCTACCCTTTCTAATAAAAAAATTTCGGCTCAGCCCAAGAAAACGCGGGCAACAACTAAAAGGAAGATTCTCGAGATTTAAATCCCGAAGCTTTTAGTTAATAATGGAATATCTAGTTCATCCCAACAATTATTTGTCAATGTCTCATGTCACTTAGCTTGAAGCTCAATTTCCTTGATCAAGCTAGGCATATCCAGCTTCAAAGGGAAAATAAAGAGTCATTTGTATTTCGTTTCTATTTTGTCTAGGTGTTTAATTAAAACTTTTTTTCTCATAATAAATAATTTATTTCACATGATATAAGTTTATCATATAACCTTTATATATTTGTATCATAATATTCTACTAGTTATGTCTGAACTTGACTTTAGTTTCTAAAGAATTTATGCCTTATTGAACATAAGGTTGATTGCTAAAGAGCAAAAATTAAAGATCAAACTTCTTTTAAAGAGCAAAATATACAGGAAAAATAAAGCAAGATTTTAATAGATGTTCCACCCATATTTTGTGTGTTATTAATTTAATAAATTACAATTACAGTATTACTAAGAATTACAGTTCACTAATCTGAACACTAGATTAATGGAAATCTTTCTTTTTGTAAACACATATCTGCAAAAATACGTTTAGAAATTATTTATGGAAATATATAACACTTATAACGGCTCTAATTAATTTGTGTAAGATTAGAAATTTAATTAGAAAGTTAGGCAGGATATCACAACTTTCTAACCAGCACCAACAACTAGTTGCAAAGTTGAAATCATAATCACTAACAACAGGATGAAAAAGAAGAAATAAATTAGGGGTCACAAGTGCTTTTTTAAGTTAATTTTTCTATAAAATGGGTGCAATTATGTAAAGAATGATTTGCTAAAATTATAAATATTAGATATGTTATTATGGATTGTAATATTAGATAATGTAGTTCTAGTAATTACAGGTTTTAACAATTTAATTACAAGTTATAACAAATATATACATTATACTCATTCTATATTAATTACATACTCAAATTTGTTACGATATGTGTTTGAGTATGTAATTAGTATGGATTGGGTATGATGTATATATTTGTTATAACTTGTAATTAAATTGTTAAAATTTATAATTAATATTAGATAATATTATAATCCATAATAATATATCTAATATTTGTCATTTTAACGAACCTTATTTATGGTGTGGGGTATGTGTAAAACCAAACTAAAACAATTGCAATTATTTCCCTTTTTAAGTGTAATTAATTATAATAACTAATTTTCCATGGATTTGGCAAAGTGAAAGGGTCATGCAACTATGCAAGTAAAACGAATTAGGCATCATACACTTAATTAGAGTTATTAAGTGTACGTTAGGTAGATCTTTTTCGTTAAAACACTCTTGTTGTACGCATTTTGCGTTTGATCAAAGCGTGTATCTCATCTAGTAACAAATATTATTTTAAAAAAAAATAAATTTAATTATAAACTTATGAAAAGATAAATAATTCACTACAAAATAATTTTGATAAATTATTTATTTATAAAGGTGTTATATATCATGGTAAATTAGATTTTTTCTGAACAACTGTAAAGTATTTTCTTGATTCAAATAAGGAAGAAATAGAAGTCTATTAAATAAGAAAGAATTAGGAGTCTTTCCACGGCTAGAAGTTCTTATTTTATTATTTATTTTCATGTATTTTAAAAGTCAATATTATAAATATAATTAAATAATAATTTAAAGAAAAATAGTAAAAAGACATGTCTAAAGAAAGACTTTTAATGAAGGACAAAAGGCTTCAAGCTTTTAATATAATATAGATATACATTAATTTTATTTATTTAT
>JAABOM020000103.1:23313204-23324559 GCA_011800125.2 Solanum clarkiae | reverse complement strand
AAAAAAAATTTAAATATTCATATTGAATTTTAATAATTTAAATATTTTAAAAATTAAATTTATTTTAAAAAATTTAATTAATTTGGAACGAAGAAAGTATTAAAAGAGACCCAACTTTCTTATCCCAAAAGAAGTGAAACGCCACTTCCTATATATACCCTTTTCCCTCTTTACTCACTCCCCTCTCCTGCTCTGTACTTCACTTTCACTGTTATTTTTCAGCCAAAACTCAAAAATCTTCAGTGCACAGGAGCTTTATATACAGCCCAGAAACAAAGGTTTCATTTTCTTTTGGGGATTTATCTGTATCCAAAAGGGCAATGTCAGCTCACAAAGCTCAAGATCCACGTATCCCTGATATACAATCGAGAATTCGTGTTGTCCCTAATTTTCCCAAACCAGGTGTTTGTTCTATCTTTTTCTTTTTCTTTAATGTATGTTAAATGGGTCTGGAAAATGGGTTGAAATAGATATTCAGGATAGATATAAACGACCCCCAAATTGATAAAGTTTTAATCTTTGTTGTTATCTTTGTATGTTAGTTGATTTTTTTTTCCTTTTGGGGGTTTTTAAATTTTTACAGGGATAATGTTTCAAGACATCACTACTCTATTGCTGGATCCAAAAGCCTTCAAAGACACAATTGATTTATTTGTGGAACGGTACAAAGACAAAAACATCTCAGTTGTTGCTGGTAAGCACTCCGCATTCCTGGCTGCAGATTGCTTTCAACAACCAGAAAATGGGATTATAAAAATAGATTTAAAAAAAAGCCCATCCTTTTCAAAATATATATATAAACATTTCTTGTGTCCCCATATAACTCCAGAACTTGTAATGCATGTATTGATATATGTATATATGTTGTCTTTTGCAGAGTTTTTTTTAGTTGTTCTTGTTTGTGTCTGGAGTTGGTGGGGGATGGAGGTGGGGGTGTAGGGTGGTGGTGTTTAAAGTGTTGTGGGGACCTCTGAAATGCTTTTGTGGGAAATGTGGGAGTTACTGTTTACACTTTTTTTTATTGAAGTCATTAGAGTATTGAGTTATTTAACTACTAGTGGGTAATGTTATTGATGACTTTGTGTGAAGAACAAATATTAATCATTCAGAGAGTTCAATGGTGGCATGTGCTGGAGTCCCATTTGGATTTTGGGTTAGGGGTGGCCTAGGTGGTGGTGGTGGTGGTTGGTAATGGATAGTAACATTGAAATATGGATGTGGACCCATTAGCTTTTGGTGTTTCCTGTTCCTTTTTCTTCATCCCTTATGTTTGTACAGAGAAGCTGAATTGTTTTTTCCTCTCAATGGATGATGCAATTATTCTGCATATGGGTTTTTCATACGAGAGTTCCCAGGAAACAACCTCTCTACTTCTATGAGGTAGTGGTAAGGTCTGCGTACATTCTACCCTCCCCAGACCCCACTTGTGGGATTCCACTGGGTATGTTGTTGTTGTTGTTAATGGATGATGCAATGTA
Organism: Solanum clarkiae; assembly: GCA_011800125.2. Lineage (NCBI taxonomy): Eukaryota > Viridiplantae > Streptophyta > Magnoliopsida > Solanales > Solanaceae > Solanum > Solanum clarkiae. Next base: position 23,323,081 of record JAABOM020000103.1, on the reverse strand, counting down.
CTCTCTTTTTCGTGTGCTATAAACTATGGCTAGAGATATTGTTTGGTGGAATGATTATTGAGGACAGAGTCCACTACAATGAGTAGGTTCTTTGTCCTTTTTACTGTGATTGGTGCATGATGTATACTGATTGTCTTGAGCTATACTATAATATACTGAGACTTCATGAACTTTATAAAATGGGAAAGGAGCAGTGTGCTTCTTGTTCATAACTCTTTTTTCATATATTTCCAGGCCACCTTTCCCTATACTATTATTAAAAAACAGATCTTTTATGAAATATCCGGTGAATGATTCTGACAATCTAAAGTGATATTAGAGTTGTTGGATAAGTTAATAAGGGGTTGAATGCTTACTAGTGAACAAAATGTGAGGAAATTCACCAAAGATGAAGGTTTTATTTAAATAGTATATTCAGGGCGGGGTTGACAGTCAATCAATCGATGAAGCTGTAGCGTTTTTTATGCTTGTTCCCTAGTTGTAGCATCATGTTATTATATGGGAGTTGTCTATCATTCTACCATCTTTCTTTGCCTTCTCTTTCTATTTATTTCTGTTTATTACCCATCTCGTTTGAAATCTCTGGTCTGGCTTTTTTCTGGTTCCACCTGCCATTTCTTCCGATGGTGATGGTGATTACTGGCATTTAATTTTTCTGCATTTTCTTCTTTTTCTTTCCACCGCATGTATTAAGACTGTCTTATAAATCTCATTCTTCTTCTCTTTTTTCTGGTTGTGTATGGCCATATTAGACAGAAGATGAAAGAGACTGAAGAGATAGGATCAAGTTAGCCTATAGTCAGGAGGAGTTCCATGTGGATACAAATAGTGGACTGCAACTGCAATGTGTAAAAACTGCTGTTGTCCTAATCAGAGCAATAGTGTGTCTTGTAAAAAGCTGAAAACAAGTATGAGAAATGGATTATAGTTGAAGTAGGGACCAATAAGCTGAAATCATGCATTTGAACATTATAAAATGGCAGGTTGGCTAGTTTAGAACAGTATATTGCATCAAAGAAGTTGTAGTTTCCAACAGATTAGGGATGTGAATAGGTGGTTTTTCTGGCATAAAAATGGAAAAGATCTGAAGGTATAAGGTACATAAAGACTTTACGTTAATGTTCTATGGACACGGAGAGCCTCATGACTTACATGAGCATCCCCTCTTGCAGTTTCTGCCATACAAGTTTTTCATATATATGCAAGTACTAGCATGTGGGGAAAAGAAAACCAGATCTGCAGAGGGATAATGACTACCAACGATCATATGGCTGCTTTATGACCTTCTGTACTTCTTGTTTAAAGGTTTATTGGTTGTTTTTTCTCGACTTGCACGGTGTGCTTGTTCAGATGTTATACACGTCTTTCCTGAATAATTAATTCCCATAGATGATTCTGACTATTGGTCATATGTTTAATTGCTCTTTTATGTTATTGAATTATTTTGTGTCTTTTCCTTGTGGGCTTCTATTCGTCAATCTGAAGCTTTTCTTTTAATATGTTGTTTATCTTTGAATGGCCTAATGATGTAGCCCTTTGTCATGTTGTATTCCCATACTATTATGATCAATCCTGCTATAGTGAGTAACTTGCAAACATTTATTTCTTTATCATCTTTTAGCGGACTTGATCTCAACTTTATTGTTTCAATATCTATAGGAATTGAGGCTCGAGGATTTATATTTGGTCCACCAATTGCTTTGGCGATAGGGGCAAAATTTGTCCCTTTGAGAAAACCGAAAAAATTGCCAGGTATATTTTCATTTTTGCTACAACCTTCTTGGAATTATGACCTCTCTTTGTCACGTGCGCCTTTTCACTTAAATGAGTTGGCTGCATTGGATGGCCAAATGTGTTGGTCACACTGATCAGTACATTATTGTGAAACAATCTTGACCTTTTGTCTATTATGACTGCTCAAAAGTTTCTGCCCACAATATCCTGAATTTGTATTTAAAAGTAGGACCAGTTTCTGGAAATACATTGATATCTGCTTTTCCTTCCCTGTAATGAGGTAACTCGACACATTTCTGAGAGTTGGAATCCTGCTATGGAAGTATTTAAATCCTGTTGTTTGATTCATACGATGCCCCATCTAGGGGGCAAAAGGAGGAAGGACTCCACTTTTTACTTTGTACATATTTTAACTTGTAATCCGTTCACTTTGCTTTTTTCAATAAAGGTGTGATTCCCTGTTCAGCCTGTGCGGTGCTTATTTTTTATTTTTTGATAACCGAGAAATCCACGAGGACTAGTGGTGCAAGATTTGAAACTCGGTTGATAATTATCTGCTTGTCTATCCATCCTACATAAATACCAAGCTTTTGTGTGCAGTAGGTTTTGAATCCATGGCATGAGCCTAACCCTATCAGTTGTTGCGTCCTAACCACCAGACCAAAGCCCTAGCTTGTGCAATGTTCATTAAGCTTCTCTTTGATGTACTGTCATAAAGCTATAATATAGTTCTAAAATGCATGCCACGTTAGTGAAGCATGTGTCTGAAAACTGTAAGGTCATCATGTTCGTTCAGTATGTATACCATTCTATTGACACCACTGATTATTATCTCAGTTTCTGAATGTTATTGTTGATTTTAAATGACTGCAGGTGAAGTTTTCAAACAAGAGTATGACTTGGAATATGGAAGTGATTGTCTTGAGATGCATATTGGAGCAGTAGAAGCTGGTGAACGAGCTTTGGTGGTTGATGATCTGATTGCTACTGGTGGCACTGTCTGTGCAGCTATGAATTTACTCGGTAAATCTTTTTATGATTCTCTTCGTGTGGATAGGACCTAGTCCAGGAAAGAAACTTTGAATGGCATATGACTAAATTCAAATGAATGTGCACAATAGAACAACAATTCATAGATATGTATGCTCCGAAGTATGCAACTGAATAATGCAATTACACCAGAGCAAGATATCGTTAGGCAGTTTTCAGTAGGGTCTACGAGGAGCCTCAGCTGCTTTATTCCGGGGTGGGGCTTACGTTGACAGTAACATCCTATGCTGTGATCTGGAATTTGCATCAAATAATGGCATCATAGCTAGGAGGAGACTAGGTTAACTTTGTGGTCAGTTTTTGTTTTGCATTCCTTAAGAAAGGCATAGAGCACAAAAGTGGTTGACGTTCATTCGCATAGCATGTTTCCGAACTGTTGTAGAAATATGATTTTAATTACTAAGAAATTTGACATCGAGTTTAATACTTTGTGTATCAAATTAAAGATTGTATTTTCTGTTGGGATTAACATAGAGGAATAAGTGATTTTATGACATTATATAATATAACAATTTGTCCAGAGCTTCCGCAAAGCTACACTATGACATCCCCAGCTCTGCTTTCTCTTTAATATACTAGTTGTTCTGGCACAACCTGTTGGTAAAGGTATGTGCCTATTAACCCAAACAGCCAAACCACATACACATTCTAGAGGGTTCGATATCATATAATATGTTTGTCTATTCATGATAAGTACTCTGTGGGATTCATATCATCACCAGCAACAATGCCCCATGATTAGCATTAACAAATTTCTGTGCTCTATTTTTATGAATATTACTCCCTATGCAACTTATTAAATAAAGTTGTTTCTTTCTCAGAGCGTGCTGGCGCAGAAGTGGTTGAATGTGCATGTGTGATTGGAATACCAGAATTAAAGGTGCATCGTATGCTCTTTCTGCTCTTCTTCTGATCCGCAATATATGGTTAACTTGCATGGTCATCAGGTTACAATGTGAAATATTCAGGACCATCTAGTTAGGGTAGATTTTCCTGCCAAATTTGCTTTAAGGAATGATCTTGGTAAAGAAATGATCAGAATTACTCGTGAACTAGCTGCCCGTCTTTTCATACTCCTTGTCAACTTTGTGAATAGTTGAACTTTAGTACCAAAGCTGATCTTTCTACAAATTGAGAACTAAAGTTATGTAATATCCTCCTGATGCATGATTCATCCTCGTGTTTTTTTTATACCTGGCAAGCTAAAGAAGCATATTTTTGCCTTAACGATTGTCTTTGTTTCTGCCTTGTGTCTTCTTTGAGATGACTTTCTACTTGTTGCAGGGTAAGGAGAAGTTGAATGGCAAGCCATTGTTTGTGCTGGTGGAGTATCGGTAGTATCTGCAGACGAATAATCTTTATTGTCATGTAATACTGTACATTAGAGGGCTGTATTATTGGCCATCTTGTCCGCGTCATTATCTTTTTTCATTCTTGATTTCTGTTAGTAGTGAATTTTGAAAAGGCCTTCTGTCATTTGGAGAACTCATTCATGAACTAAAGTAGAAAAAATTATGCACAATGGATATTGTTCATTGGAGATTTATCATCTTATTCAAGCTCCTCCAATTCCTTGAAGTAGAGCCTTTGGTTTCAACAACATGCCCACAGTGTAATCTTACAAAATAGGGCCTGAGGAGGCTAGAGATCATAGCTCTGCCTTTTAGGTAGAGATTATTTTCGATAGATCCTTTTTGCGTGGTTTCTTTCTGTTTTGCACCCTTGAAACAAATGCCTTAGCTCTAGATATAGGTGGAATTTGGAAAAAAAAAGAAAAAAAGAAAGAGTTTTCGAAGTTTGTTGAATAATATAACATATCCGGTGAAGATATTACAAGTGGGGTATGGGGAGGACAAAATATATGGGATTGTTTTTGAAATTTGAATTTGTATTTGAACAAGCTTTTTACTAGGAATTTGTTTTGAAGTTTCGCGAGTTGAAGTGAAATTTCACCTAAAAATTAATCTGGTCTCGGCTTGTATTCAAATTTGATTTTTTTTAAAGATAAACCTTCAAAAGTTAATCAAATTTCATCAACATATAATATTTTCAATTTTCTTTTTGAAACTCTATGACCAAAAAAGGAATGAGAAATTTGTCAATTTGATGAATCTTGAAATGAAACAAAAAGAAAAAGGACAAATGCAAGTTGTGATTAGGTAATTCTAGAACCCATTTTGTCCCCCCATGGTTGTGTTGCATGCTTTTGTCAAGTGCATATTTTAATACTTAAAAAATTGTATACCATAATGTCGTCTGGACCAGTTATTCATGGTACTCATCTTATTTTAAAATTACAAATTTATTTCACCTCTCAACTAAACAATTACATTAGTCATATTTAGAATTTATGGCACCTACAATTTTTTTCCTAAAATTTTGAAAATTAAACAAGAGATTAATTGGGAAACTGGTCAAAGTAGGAAGGGAAGAAAACGACCATTCTTAACTAACAAGTTGTAGCTTTCATTTCCTCCCTCTGTATTATTTAAGGCGTAACTGGCGCAATACATATATATGTAAATACTTATTTAAGTATTTTAACCCGTTATATTTTTTAAGATTACCGATTGACGATTATGTAAAGAATTACTTGTAAATTGTAGTTATCTATCAAGTGATTTGATAATTGGTGGTGTAAATCTTTTTATGATAGTTTAGAGAGTAGGAGTAAGATCTATGTAAAAATTGACCTTGTTCGGTTAATGAAAATTTTAGCTACGTCATTGCAAACTATAACAGAGTGTCTCGACCAATTGAGTGACTCTAACGTTTATTTAGTTTATGGTAGTATTCAACCATATGTAATAAATTCAATTAACATCATATTGGAAAAAAGAGAAGCTAAAAACTCATATTTTGCTTCTCTACTTTGTTGAAAATAAACTCAAAGAATAATATATTATGAATAATTGACTCAAAGAAATAAATATTTATATTAGAAAGATTCCACATTAGAACGCCTTAAGAAAGACATATTACTAAAAGGTACATGCATGTCTACCTAATAAATCCATAATATTTGTCTTTTTAAGTAACATTTAGTATCATATAATCAATTGGATGATGTATATTCTCACTTTATAACGCGCGCATATATATATTTCTTTTGATCGTTAATCACTAAAAAAAATTATCTTTTTTTTTCCTTATAAAAATAAATATATTTAAGAGCAATTTCTTCTTTTAAAATAAATTCATTTTCTTAATATATGACTCGTGTAACGTCTTAATTATTAGGTTGTTGCGCCACTCTTCTCAATCTTTATTGACAAGAAGCAACCGACTATTTTGGTTCTATTTATGTAAGAAAATTAACTAAATTATTTGAATTTGTATCTTTTTCTTCTCGTGCTATCATCTTCCTTGTAGTTGAAATGTCTCATTTATGGTAAATTGCACATTGTTTTCATTAAGGCCACCAAACAACATCCTTAGAAGCAATCAATTCAATTTCCTAATATTAACAACTTTGGTCAACAAGCAAACATTGTTCCTTGAAAATTACTCGACATCCACTGGCTTTCATTACTTATTATTAGACGTAGAAAGCATAAACTTCGTTACAATTTATTTATTTTTTTAAAAAAGAAACAGATCTCCGGATACTACCCATACGAAATCCTTGTGAGGGTTTCACAGAGTTTCAGCAGTTCTTCACAGCTCTTAGGAAGGATTTTACTTCTGTCTTTTCTGTACCCAATATTTTGGAAGGAATCATATGTAATTAACACTAGAGCCCATTTGTCTTATGTCCTAATCATTATGATTAAGCGCATGTTTAACTATATATATTGGCTTAATAACTAATACTCCTTCTACTTGAACAAAGAGTTCCTCTTAGACACTTTCTGTTTCAAATTTTGAAACTTCGATGTTTTCAATTGTCTATAGTTCACTAAATATGACATTTTTCTTAACTTATACACATCAATCTCAATTGAAACAGATTGAAATTTATGACGTGTCATGAATACTTGATAATATATACAAATTCTTTTTTTTTTTCAAATTTGAATAGAAAGTACAGCTCTATGACAACAGATTTAGCCTTTGTACAATTTTGGCGTATCAGCTTTCATTACGAAGTCAAATGAAAAACAAAATCAAGAGTGAAATATATGTTGACATGCACAACAATGATCAAAGTGTTTATACCCAATATTGCATAATTACAAAGCCTCAAAAATTTAAATAAAAAAGATATAACTACAAGGTAAGTAGAAAAATGAAAGAAATATTGGAGATTTTTAATGCCAAATACGTCTTAATTTTTTGAAATATCTTTTTTTACAATTTATAGATAATAAGAAAACATGGTAATACGGCACGTGAATCAAATACTAGTAACTCCCCATTATCCCCACTCACTGAGTCATACCCGACCCGGCCTTCAATTAACGAATCGAATCCGAGTTGCTTGCAGACCCGACCCGCAATGACTCGACACACCAGCATCGCCCGTCTCCCTCTCCCACCACCGGCATTCTCGTGAGCCACGCCGCTGCCGGAGTACGTACACACCGCTGCGCCTTTACCGGAGGAGAATGTCCACGCGCTGTTTCCAGTTTCGTACGAGCCGCCGTTGGTGGGTCCAAGGCAGTAAAACCTCATCACCTCATTCCCATCCGCAACGCAACGTGCATGGTCCTCGCCACCCTTCTCCGCGGCCGCTTCCCCGCCGTTTCCGGCTCTAGACTTCACGAACTCTCTATACTCCTCAAACCGGGTCACAGTCCGGGGCAGATTCTGAACTTTAAAGACCATTTCAACCCGACCCGAAAAAGCCTTCGGCGACCAACTCGTCTGAAAAATTATCCCAACCACATTACGCGATGGATGACCCTCCGGTAACTCAGTCAACGCCGGGAAAAACGAATCCGTCGCGGCACGTGAAAGTCTCGTAGAGGTACTAGGTCGAGACTTCTCCTTATTCAAACCGTGTCCCGGTCCTCTCGAACCGGGTCCGGACCGCTTCGTGAATGGCTGCTGCTCCGAATGCCGCGACGGTTTTTTCTTTCTGGGTTTTCCATTTTTGGTGTTCTCCACTACGTCTTTGAGGCTTTTGACTCCATTTTTGCAACTAGCTGAGTTGGGTAAGATGTGATATTGATGGTGGTGATTGTTAACGACGTCGTCTAAAGCTCTTGACTTACATTGCCATGATTTCACCCAACCAGTCGCCATTAACGACGACAAAGACACAGAAACTCCCAAAAAAAAAAAAAAAACTTCACCTTCTCTGTTCTCAATCTCCTCTGTTCAATCTCGAAACTATATTATATACGTGTGCAAAAATAAATAGTACATTTTTACATACAAATAAAAAAAAATTATTTTATTTTTTTTCTCTGTGTTTGAGTGAGAAGAAGCAAAATGGAAATGGAAGGGACATGGCGCGATATAAAAATGACAGAGAGAGTACTGAGACGGTCAAGGGGAGGGCTGAAATGACAAAAATACCCTGGCGAGTGAGTAGAATTACACAAGTGGGATACCCTTTGTGTCTGTATATAATTATATTTCATCATGGTGGCAGAAGAGAAAGAACAAAATTCATAAATAGAGAAAACAAGAATTCATGAATGAGTTGTGATATTGAGAAAGGTTTGATTTTGATAAAAAGTAGGAACATTTTGTAAGGTCCTACTGCTTCTAAATTTGTGTATAAATCAAATTATTCAGTTATTTGTCATATCATCAAATTGTTTCTCTTGGTCGGCTTATTTTTATTTTATTTGAAAAAAATAGATAAATTTGTACTTTCTACCTTCCATAGAAAAAATATATATACTTTTAATTTCATTCACTATTGCATAATGACATTTCAGACAATATTACTATTTCATTTTAGGAAAAATTAAACGGATAAATGAATATATATTAGTTAATTAATTAATATAATTATAATTTGAATTAATTACAGTTCGTGACAATTATTTAGCTGTAATTATAATTTAAATTTTGTATAGTTCGCTCGATATATACAAAGGTTGTACATGAATACAGTTTGAACTCTGTATAATTCTCACGATTAATACAAAAATTGTGCACGAATCAACTTGTAAAATGAAATATACAAACACAACGAATTATACAAACTCTGTGCATGAATTGTATAGCGAAATATATAAATGCTATATAAAAATTGTGAATTGTATCGCGAATTATACAAATATTATGTGAATTATATAAACGTTGATATAACTATTACAAAATGTAATCATCCAAACAATAGATATGGAGCATAGTTAAGATATCTTGAGTGGCTAAATACGAAAATTTTTATTATTTTACCCATCAACAGAAGTCTTAATAGAAAGAAATTCAATTCAATGAAAGAGATTTTCATATTTTTATATTTTGGATGCGAGTTTGTTTTCATGACAATTGAATTATCGGAAAAATATATTGCTTGATTATACAAAAAAGGATCACTAGAGAAAACATCATTAACGCTTCAAATGTATAATAAATAATTAGATGAAATTGCTAGTGACTGGTAAATGTAATTATTTTATGATCTACCAACAAAATGTATAATTTGTCTTCAATTTTTTGTCGTCAAGACTCTTCACTAAATTTGAATAGTAGAATAGACGAAATGTAGCAAAAATAATTTGATCCAAGAATGACACATTAATTTTAAAACGTTTCTAATACACAATATTTTGAATATTTAAAGATCAGATTATAATTTCTTTTTATAAAGACAAGGAATTATTAGTAATGACGATTGATGTCGTCAAAACTATAGAAAGATTTAATATATTCAAAAGAATTAAATGATTAGCTGAAACCGCTAATTTAAAGATTTTGAGCCACGAAAATCACGCATTAATCATAATGATATACATTGTACACTAATTTATACTATAATGGTAATAATTAACATGTAATCATATGATATTTTTCAAATCCATTTGATTTAGATGTTCTCAAACTACTTGCAATGTAATCATATTTGGGGTCCTCTCTTCCAAATTTCCAAACCTTTTTCTTTTCGTCACCTGACGTATATGTGTTAGTTTTATCATATTTATATACTGTCATGTGCTTTCACTTACATTTCCTTTTGTCATATCTAGTTATT
>JAABOM020000103.1:23280029-23304237 GCA_011800125.2 Solanum clarkiae | reverse complement strand
GGATTTTGATTGATTCTCGATTTTTGAACAATTTTCAATTTTATTTTAAATGAGTCGGTCTTTTTTCGAGATAACAGTATGTATCATCACATTAATTCTTAATTGTTAAGATTAAATTATTTTTAATTGAATATAAACATTGAATGCAGATTAGTATTTAGGATTATTTACGGGCTGAGAAAAGGCTACTTAAAATTTTAAAAGATGTTCAAATTCTTGATAACTTAATTAATTATGTTTATGGACTTATCATTAGTTTATTAATGATAATTTAATTTAATTCAAATTCAAACTTGTAGACAACCTAAGTGCGACGGCGTTGTCACCCAATATTTTTTGGACTAGTTTTTCAAATGTGAACTTAAATGTCACCAAACACTTGCCACCTTTCTCTATTAAATGCTCCTATTGTTTTAATTTAATTAATTGCTGCTTCCTTAATAAATTGGACAGTATGGCGTGCAGTCAACATATACGTATTAAAGAAATTTAATTTGCAGCAATAATTTAATTTTCACTGTCACAGAAATTAACTCAACATCAAAGCAGCTGATTTTCTCATTACTAACTTGCCTAGACTTTTTGATCATCCTCAAGCTAAGAAATGAATAGTGAAAAAAATTTCGATTTCTCACTCCATATTCAATATTCATACTGAAACTCAATTAAATCTGAATTAAGAGTAAATCTGGTTTCTCATCGAGAAGTACTCTCACTTTCAGAGAGGGATAAACGATTTCGTAATGAAAGATAATTTCATATTCAAAATAAGATAGTTATTAGAAAAGTAGTAAGGAAGAGAAGCTATTTCCTTCTTTTTATGAATTATATTATTTTCGATAAACAAATACAAGAAAATGATCTCCCAACCCCCAAAAATGTAACCAACGTCACAACTCGTGAGTTATTTTTGTTAGTAATGCTTCAAACCCAACTGTCAAGGTCTTTTCTGATCGGTTATTTTTGGACTACCTTGGATTATACAATTTGTCGAATTGATATAATTATAGTTATTATTTTAAAAAATTATAAAATGTAGTTATATTTTGAATTTTTTAAAGAAATCATAATATACATGCAGATTGATATAATATAAGTTGATATCTGTTTCTTAAAAAATACAATTTTTTTGTTAATTCAGTAAATATTCCTCCCTGAGTAGAATTCTTTGATTGATCTAATATACGTATTTTCCGTTTAATACATCAACTCTAGCTACATTTTGTAACTATAGTCTAAATACCATAGGAGTTATGTAACAAACCAATTTTTCAATACAAATACAGATTATATTGATAGTCACTAAACTCAAATTACAACTTAGAATTCGATCAACAAAGTGATAGCAACCATAACTAAGAAAGATAATAACAACGTAACAAGGTGACTGGAAGGAGATGAGATACTATAATAGAGAAGGGAGATAAGAAATAACCATAGACAAAGCGTCAGATAATTTGCATAACTGTTCTTCAAATCCTTCATCCTATTTAATGAATGGTAATTGAGTTTGGATCCCAAATAAAGCTCTCTAATATTTTACTCGGACCAATAGTTATATTTAAGTCAGTCTCATTCACCATTTTTAGCCTATTGATCCTTACAGAGTTAGCTTGGTTCACAATAATACATAATTTTCGACAACATGATTATAGTGTTTAAAACCTTTAGAGACTTGCTATATAATCGTGTCCAAAAAATAAATAAAGACATCCCAGAATATAATGCTAGTATTACTATTTTCAACAATATGATTGTAGTATCTATAAGTTTGAAAACTTTTCAGAATTTGTTAGATTTGGTCATTTGGATCAAAGAAAAAGTGAGTGTTGGCCCTTGTCATTTACCTATAATGAGAAATAAATCATCACTTAAACTGTTTTGAATATTTTTTTTTTCCTCTTTGGAAACTTTTTGTTGGCACGATTAAATGTTTCCACCTTCTAAAGTTACAAGATGAATTATTGATACCATGTGTGATGTATTTATATGGTCAACAATCATTATAACTATTCTTTGATTTCTCTTACTATATAAATAGTATTTATTTTTCTGCTAGTGGGAGATTAAACTTTTTTATTTTGGACAGCTTAATGAATAATGATCATCTCTAATCATTTTGCTTCTGACCATAAACATGAAAGTATTTTTCACCTTATATTTTGAAAGAAAATGTTATTAAGCTTATACCCCAACGTTGGTGTAAGCATTTTTCACACCATTTAAAGCACAAACCAAGCAATGATTTGAAGTTTATGTGTTCTGAATTCTAATCTTTTTAAATTATTAGATTCTAAATTACTTAATAATTTATAATTTTGTACATATATAATGAATTTTTAAAATAAATATAGAATTTGAATCAAAATCACAAAGTTCAATCGAATGTATAGTTACAAGAGTAGAATATCAGGATATATATATATATATATATATATGAGCTCTGTTGGAAAATTTTGGGCTTTTCATAATTTCTTTGCCTCATTATGGATCAGCCCATTTGTGATAGAAAATTGAGCTATTAATGGTCTTGTTGTTTGGATCATAACCCAATCTTAGACCCAATACACAAACAATTCTAGTTAAAATGGCTTTGACCCTTTTAGGCAAGTTGTGGAATTAGTCATAATCAAATTGGTCCAACTCAAAATTATTTATTTCCTCAATTTAAAGATATACATAAGTTGCTAAAATGTAAAGTTTTGAACAATTTAAAGTAAATAAATTATCTCATGCATTTAAAAAAAAAATCATATTTTGTCTTGTTTGAATTTTACCTCTTAAAGTTTGTACTTCATAGTAATAATTATTATCTTTATTTATTTTTATTTGTCAGGTTATTAATTTCAAAAGTCAAATTGTAGAAATTTTGACCTATATTATAATATATTTTTTTAAATTATATTATGAGCTATAGTAGTTTTTACATAATTTTTTAATATCTAAATTAAAATTTTAAAATATCAAAATCAATTTTATTCAATTTAATTTCAAAGATAATTAAATTAGAAACATGATGATAAGTAAAACTGGTGGGTGTGTTTTTTTTTTCCAATGGCTATTTTGTGAATTTTATTCCTTATGGAATGGGCCAACACTGTTGGGCTTCAAATTTAACGAATTTCTGACATTTCCACAAATCAGTTGGTTTCAGCTCCACAAACCGGAACAATGGTATCCAAGTCGGCACCGCCGTCGCCGTCGCCGTCGCCGTCTTTGCTCCGCCGCATCGTCGATTTTGATACCGCCATTTCCCTTCGTCTTTACACTCTAACTCACCCTCTCCTCCCTTACTACTTCCTCAAAACCCTAGAAATCTCCGGCGACGGTTTCCTCTTCTTCCCTTTAGTCCTCTCACTACTCCTCTACCCTCTCGCTTTCTCCGAAAGCACCACTGCCAACATCTTCCTAATCAATTTACTCCTCGGCGGCATCGTTGACATTATCGTAATCGGACCCCTAAAACACCTTATTCGGAGGCCCCGACCCGTTTACAACAAAAACATGTTTCTCTCCTTTGCCGTTGACCATTGGTCCTTTCCCAGTGGACATTCATCCAGAGTTTCCATGATAACTACTCTGTTTTATCTCTACTTCGATTTCATTCGGGAAGTTTTGATTCAGCTCAAATATGATTTATTTGTGGATTATTTGATGCTCATTGTGATCGGATGGGCCATAACGACGTCGTGTTCTAGGGTACTTCTTGGACGGCATTTCGTGTTCGATGTTATTGCTGGTGTATTGCTGGGTATTCTGGAAGGATTGTTTGTGTTTCGGATTTTCAATTATGTGACATTGACCTCATTCTTCACATGACAAAGTTGTAAGCTTTATTACTTATTGATATGAATGAAATTCGTTTTGGTATGTATCTCTCTTAATGCTTTATTGTGTTAAAAAAAAACAAATTATTGAGTATTAGAATGATATGATTGTGCTTTACTATGTTTTTTTTGTTTTTTTGAGAAAATGGTAACTTGTGTTTCATTTCATAAAATTCATCATCCAACAGATGATGAATGGAAACTTACATCCCACTCCAAGAGTACATTACAAGTTTCCTATGAAATCTACTAAATCCAATATCTCCCCTATCAGGCTACCTTTACACCCAAAATACAAAAGACTTATACAATTCATTTTAATTCTCTGCAGATTTGTATTCTCCCCTTCAAAGCATCTTGAGTTCCGTTCTTTCCAGAGTGTCCACCAAATGCAAATAGGAATTGTTTTCCACCAGTGGCCTTCTGTTTGTCTGCTCCCAATCCCTGTCCAGCTGCTTAGTAGTTCCTTTGTTGTGCCTGGCATCACCCATTTAACTCCCATTACAGCAAGAATCATGTTCCATAAGACCATTTCTGCTTTGCAATGGAGGAATAGATGATCATTTGTTTCAGTTTCCTTTTCACACATGACACATCTAGAGCTAATCTGCCATCCCTTTTTTCTGAAGAACTTCACGAGTCAGACAAGCATTCCTACAAACCAACCAAGTAAAACAGGCAGTCTTTGGTGGACTCCTAGTCTTCCAGTTCAGCTTCCAGGGCCATTTGTCTGTTATATGCTGCAAAGTGTTGTGTTTCCAGTAACATGACTTTACTGTAAACACACCCTTTGCCTGAATTTTCCATCTCATACTATCTGCCCTCAAAGATAGACCTGGATGTTTATGAAGTACTTCCAGTAACCTTGCAACTTCCCCAATCTCCTAATCATTTAGAGCTCTTCTGGAAATTAAATCCCAACCCTGTGGACTCCATACCTGAGCCACACAGGCTTCCTCGTGCAAAGTTATAGCATACAGTTGAGGGAAGGATTCTTTCAGACTACTTTCTCGAACCCACACCTTGCTTTACTATGTTAAAAGTCAAATTATTGAGTATTAGAATGAGACAGGTTCAAAGATGAAAGAACGAAATGGATGTAACATTCATATAGCTCGTGCCGACTAGTTAGGGATTGAGGTGAAATAGTTGTTGATTTTGTTGTATATTGCTTTGCTGTGGTTACTAGAACTACCAGTGACGGTGGCCTCAGTCTTGAGTTGGCAAAGTTGTAAGCTTTATTTTTTTCTGGTTTGTGATTGTAGATGTAAAATTAAGATGAATTTTAGCAATTCGGTTCATTTTTAATGTCATGTTAAGCTTTACTGAGTTGTCCGAAATTATCATTAAGACAATTAGCTTCAATAGTGTGATTGATTCATGCCTTTTGGAATCAATTCACTTGCATTCAGATAGTGCACGTCATGCATCTGTTCTTGTGAACTGTATATATGGATGAAAGGAACCAGAATCTATTGATGAATTATGATTGTTACTGCACTCTTCTTTTAGTTTGCTTATATCTATATAACTACATTATACTTTTGTTTTACAAAAGCACAAGATGAAATATATGGATTGACATTTGTATATGATACTTATTGCATAGATGATAAACTAGTTGATAATAGCTTCTCTCATGATTGGTTCAATTATCAGATTAAGTACTTTACCGCCTGATATTAACATGTTCTAGAAATATGCTCGCAGAAATATAATTATCTGCAAGAATGTGATACATGCATATATTTTCTAAATAATAGTGTCAAATTAGGTTCTCTACTTTCTGGCATACAGCTTGTGTACGGGTCTTTTCCCATACCAATAAAAATGTGTACTTTATCAAAAAGAAATTTAATGAACAAATTAAGCTGCCATCTAAGAAAATTTTGTGAGGTTTAGGTTACGGAAACAAAGTTCTAGTAATTAAATATAGTGTGTATGGGTTTTAGGCTTTTAGTTGTCACTGGAAAGCATCTCAATAGCATGAGTAAGGAATTTCTCTTTCTTTTTTCTTGTGCTTGCCTGTTACTATCGATGAGTTATTGACAACTTAGGGTCATAAAAACAATATACAAGATAATAAGAGCTTTTATAAACCAATTAAACCTGACACTTTCTCTATTTGTTATATCCTGGGGCCTTCTTCTTTTATAGTGTTAACTGTTTTGCCTCTATTTGTTGTGTTTTCTGATTGAGAGAGGGTGAAGGGAAGGTTGTCCATTCGAAGGAGAGGCAAGGAGTAGAAAGGTCTATACTTACGTTCCTGATCCCTATGGACGTCCATATTACCCTAACATGTAAATTTTCTTCGAAATGGTTAGGATTGTGGTGATTCTAACAAATTTTACTCAGAGGTATTTCACTTACATCTATATCCGTAATTGGATCAACTCAATGTTGAACCATCGTTGGTTAAGTAATTCTCCTTTCCATATTGGCATCTCATTGTTTCTCTTTTGTTTATTCAATCAATTGGGTGGCGAATGCACACTAAGAGCACTTCTAAATATATAAATTCAAAGGAGATGATCAATATTATATGAACTGTTGTGGTATAAAACATATAAATTGTATGATGAAAGTTTTGGAATGAATGATAGAGCAAATGCTTCAGGACATTATGAAGGTGATAGAAACCCAGCTTAGATTCATGACAGTGCTTTGAGCCCTATGGACCGTTTGTATGATATAGGTTGATTGGAAGTGTTAAAAAGGAGAGACATAGACCTATATGTCATGGAATTTGCAGATTCTTTGATGAGAAGGAAGGGTGTATATATTATTTTTTCCTTTTTATCAAGAAAAAAAATTATTTTCTTCATTTCAATTTATGTAAACCTATTAGACTAGGGATGGAGTTGATGAAACAAATGAAGATTTTTGTAACCTAGGTTCTTAAATATGCCATAAGTGGCTATAAGCCTTTTGAAACTTGTGGTATGAAATATACCATAAAATTTGTGTGACTATGAAAGATGAAAGTTGTCCTTAAGGGTAAAGTGAGATGATTAAATTAAATTGCTTCAAATGTAGAAAAAGACTGCTCTTTCTTAAACAGATTAAAAAGAAAATAGAGTAACATAAATTGGAACAAGAGGTGTATGGTTTTTCCTTGAATTCAAATATTAGATCAAAGACTTGTCTCCAAAGTTTTCTAGCAGGATCAACTGTTCATGTTCATTAATTTATGAATCCCCAGAGTAATGATGTCTGACCTTTGTGTAGACTGGAAATAGTTTTCAACCATCTATAGACGTGTCTTGATTAGAACATCACTAGCTTGTGTCATTGCCCCAGCCAATGAATTTATGTAGACTAAAGATCTTTTGCTTGACAATTATCTATGGCTGAAGCTCTTGATGCTAGTTCTACTAGACATGAAACATTTGTCCACTCACTTGTATGGATATGTCCAATTATCTTGATTCTTGGAGATGTTAGGAAACTATCTTTTTTTTTTTTCCAATGACAAGCAAAACCCACGGCGTCTATCCTTTGGGTGCACAGAGGATAAAACCTCTACTCATATACAATAACAGGAGAGGTAACTCGCACTAGGCAAGCTGGTGCGACGAGCTCAACTCAAAAGGCAAATCCCTTCGCAAGGGGTTTTGAACTTGAGACCTCCAACATGGAAGTCCCAAGCCTAAACCATTGGGCCACCTCGAAGGGTTGGAGATGTTTGGTTGCTAAATAATCAACTCCTTTTAAAAAAAAAACTATTTTGAGCTGAGGACTGTTCTAGAATGCAACCATTACAAGATTTATTTGAAACTTAAAACTATTTGTCTTTAAGAAAATGAAACAACTACAAAACTTACTATATTGCGTCATAAAATTATATTAGCTGAAATATCTTGACCATAGAACACACTTGGGCTCCATTCTTATATTGCTGGTTCAGTAGTGCATTAAATTAAACATATCTTGGAGTCTGCATCTGTTTTAGTTGGTCCAGTCTTTGGCCTATGTTATTGACCATCTCCTTTTGGTTCCCATGTGAAAGTTTTGTGGTTCACATCATGTTTGTAAAAATATCTATCCACCTTCCAGTTTCTTGTACGTATGTTATCTTGGAATTTCTACTTGATGGACTAGCTGGTTGCCTAATTGAACCATGTGATGTTGTCATATAATGTATTGTTGTTAGGTCATCTCTAAAACAACTCTCATGGCAATTCTTGATTTCTGGATGTGTCGAGGGCTACTTAGAGATTCAGGCATCTTTCATCATGTGTGCAAGTGAAATATATCCTTGTTGGAATTGTTGTTCCCTCCTCCTGATTGAGATGTCCTGAGTTCCTCTACTACTCAAGAGTTGCTTTTACTCTGAAATTCCCAATTAAGTTGGATGTTTATAGGTTGCAACATTTGACATTGATCTGGGATTTTATCTTTTACAAAGTGTAGAGCATGAAAGACATAAATGAACCGAATTCTTCCTTTTCATAGTTGAAGTGACATCTGGGGCTGAATCATATGCCCTCCATAGAAAAAAAGGATCACAGTTCACTGTATCCTTAGTTGTTGAATCAATGAATTCTGTAACTTCCTTTCACTTAATTGTCCTTCAGTGAAGTGTCCCATAATTGTTTTTGTCAGATTTCTGTGTTCACATGAATCATGATTGATTTTTCTGTAGCAATTTTCTTATCACGTTGTTCTGCAAAATTATATGTGGTCCTGTCATGTTTACTTTCTTTGAAACTTCATGATAAGCTAGGAATATTACACTCTGGGTCACTCCAAGAGATAGCATTCTATTTGTTGTTTTCCTTAAGCTTTTCTACAACATATCCATGTGGTGGTCCTGCCATATTTCAAACACACTCCCCAGATACTTAGTTGCTATTATTCATGTTAAGTTAGTCAAAAGTTGGCTGGTTTACTATTGTTATTTGGAACTTTTATGCCCTCTGATATGTTCAAAAGGTTAGCTAAAAGTTCACTGACCAGCTTTGCCTTGACATGGGTATCTGTGCTTCTCTATTGCCATTGGTGCATGGAACTGAAGAACAAGAACTTGTAAAAGCACTAAAAGTATTCTCTTCCAAAAGTATGTGTCTGTATATATACACACACACCCCTCTGTGAGCTTAGTGTATATTGATACATACAAAGGATACACATCAGAACTTATCTGTCTATTCTTTTCTTTGATAACAATGACATCCATGCTAGTTTGTTCGCACTCCGACTATGTCACTAGGCACTTGCTATTTCACACAAGGCGTGTATTTAGAATAGTATTCTCAAGTTATATAATGCAACTTTAGAAAATGATAGATGTCACCAAAGTCCAAACCCCTGCCTTCCGAGTCATTTGGACATGGAATCTAGACCTTGGTCATGGTCAAACATTGTGGCTGAATTTGATAATGACCTAACATTGATACAAGGTGGAACTCTAGGATGATTTATATAATGGTTTTTCACTTTCAGACCTCTGCCTGCAGTAAAATATACACTGTGAGGTTGACATGTTCTGTCCATTATATTGCTAGATGTGTATTTTGGTCATTCCTGAAACAGGACAAAAGAAGAATGGTACAATGCCTCAGAATTGCACTAATATTTGGTCATCAGTTGAAATAGATATAGCTGTCTCTGTAATTCTTGAATGGGTGTTATAAAATATTAAATAAGGCAATGGATATGATGAGGAACTTGGGGGGTGGGGGTGGGGTGATTTTATTGCAGAAATAGTGGGCATAAGGTAGAGACTGACATGGATGTGTCTGTAGTTGGAAGGAAAAGAAAGAGTGGATCCACCACTGTCACACTTTTAAAGTTTCTAACCCCACAAAACAATGACACAAACACACGAGGGGCTTTTGCAGTGTTGACCCATGTGGCTGTATTTTCTTTGTTATTATGGGATTCTACTTTTGTTTCCTGTTTTCTTTGTTATATGTCAGTCTTTTACTTTTGTTTCCTATTACTTGTCCTCTCTTTTCTCATTTACCAACTAGTTGTAACGTTTACATGGATACAAAATGTGATTTGTACATGCCATTGGATCCAACTGGAGGAGAGTTTGGGAGGGGGAATTACCTACACCAATCGGAACATGATATTTCTCCGATATGAAAAGAAAAGGATTTTTTACGATATCTGCTCAACCATGCCTAGAAAACTTGAAAATTTATTCTTACTTGGTCGGAAAATGCCACCTCCGACGAACTTTGTTTTCTGTGATAGTAGTAATTGTATGGATCGCTGTCACATAAAAAAGCAAGTTTGATACAATGACATGCAAGTCTATATTGTTTGAATCTTCAACAACGGGACAATATTCATCAAATTGTACGCCTTGATACAATCATTAGAGTGAATGAATACTGTTGATACAAGTGAATAGCAACCTCGCAACAATTTTAATATTCTCTTTCTAGATTTATGTAGATAAACTGATTTTGTTTTACTTGCAGAGGAAAAAGTTAGTAAGTGTGTATGGTGTGAAAAGTGAAACGAACCAAAATTTGGACTGGCATATGTGCAGGGAAATTTAGGCAATACGTACAAGTCCAGCGGTGACCATTTACAATCAATGAAATCCCTCTGGCAGGTGAAAACTTTATCTCTTTATCATTACCTATCCCCTGACGTGACACAAAATTTGAATATTTATGTCATTATAAAAGAATTTTACAACACAAATTATTTAGAAAGATTATTTTCTAAGATAATGCTACTATGACTTGTTTTGGCTTTGGTATGCATAGTTAATTTTCAATACTTGTGTTGATAGAAAATATCTATAGCATGTGAATACTCAAGCTAGGTCCACACATAACTATGATTAATTACTTCATGCTTTACAAAAAACATATTGTACTTTTCAAAGTTGTATATTGCTAGCAACTTCGTGTAATTTCACCCTTCTAAAAGGAAGTATTATAAGGTTATATTTCCATCATACCAAAGAAATATTCTACTCTCAATATATCATCCTATTAAATTATATGAATTTTCATTAACATTTTACAAAATATTTAATTTTGGATGTGAAATATGAATTGATTTAATTCTGAAAAAATCTTATGTCAGGTAGTGTCATTATTTTGTTTATTTATATTGTTTTGTGTATCCTATATACATATTTCATCAAATTAGTACCAAAGTTGAAAGGTTACATATTGAAGATGCTTTTAAACCAAAAAAGGAAAGGAAAAAAAAAAGCACATATTCAACAACAAACATAAGAAAAAGGCGATTTTTTTCAATTTGTTAAGGAAAAAATGTACTTTTGCTTCAACATTAAGATTTCTCAAATCCCAAAATACTATAGGCCTCTGTCACACGTTAACTAGTTCGAATAATTCTTTCTTTTTATATGAAAAGTTTACTTATTACAGAGTGCTTAAGATTATTTTTTTTGTAATCTATTATTATTTAGAAATGAGGTCCCTCAAATTTGAGGGTCTAAGATTCATCCCGTTTACTCATATATTTTGATGTTGAAATTTGAAATTTAAAAATTAAAGTTTTTGAATTTGAAGTTATAGTTTGAGCTTGCATTGTACTTAGAAAAAATTAATGATTTATGAGTGAAAATCTCAAAAATTCAAATATCGGTTTGACTTGAAAATATTTAAAGACTAAATTTAAAAATTTAATCAAATTTCATGATCGATAAATTTTCATCAAAATGTACTCTAAATTGTATGATCAAATGTTAGTTTGATCACTCCATGAAATCCCCTCTCCTTCGTAGGGGTGTCACCAAGTTCGCTTGAACCCATGCTGCCCTTTCAAAAGTTTTTTATTTTTGCTTAAATCTTTTAAATTTTCAAGATTGTTTCATTTGTATTATTTTTTTAGCACTATAAAATTTGTATATAATTAAACTAAATGTGTATATTAAAATTAGTGATACTTGATGATCTATTTATATTTATTTTATTAGCTTTTGCATGAAACTTGTTTATTTCGATCTTAATACTTTTATTTTTAGTTTTTTTTTTTTTTCAGTGTCTGATGGGGCGGTGGTCGTGGGAGGGTGGGGACGCGATCAGCACCCTACTTTGAAATCATCCTTTTCAAATAGTAATTTATTTGTCTATTGTGTTTTTTTTTTTTTTTGGTTAAAAGCATATTTATTTTTTTTATTTATCAATAAATTTTTATTCGAGTCTCTTTAATATATGTTATAGCATATCCTTCGGAATGGTCTAGTATTTGGGCTTGAGATTTTCATGTTGGATGTCTCAAGCTGAAATCCTTTGCTAGCAAAAGCAAGGGATTTGTCTTCTGAGTCAAGCTCTTCGCGCCAAATTTGTCTAATGCAGATTACCTCTCATATGTGGTTGGCGATCTATTGAATTTCACTCTAATTCATAAATTAATATAATTACTAGCCACTTCATCCCATCATTTATTTATGTATGTGATGTATACGTTTACTTCATATTTGACAATAATATATTTGTTGTAAGATAGTCAATATAACATATGCATTTTAATTAATTGAAGATCCACAGTCAAATATCACATGAACTAAAAATACTTTTTTATAAAACCAAAAGTGCTACTATTATCCATCTTTTTTCGAGTTGTGGCTTGCGATTTTATATAGGTATATCATAATGCAAATAATAATTGAATTGAAATTGGACCTTGTTTGGTGAAACACCAAACGTGGTACTAGTAAGTTTAATTGGTTGTTAGATTCTTTGGTGTGAAGTGAAGAGACATTTTAATTAATAATCATAGTTAAAGTACAAGGTTTGAACGGAGTTGCCAAAAGAGACATGTCACCTAAATTTAGTGCTTTATTACAAGTAAAATTAAACTTATGAAATTGCACTTTTATAGAAGAATTCACACAACTAGGACCATTATGTTTTAGATATGATTTTTAGTCTTGTCCACATGGTCCATGTCTTTTTAACTTTTGCAATCACAATCTCTATAAAGGTTGATTAATATTAATAAAACAAATAGGAAAAAAGAGAGACCGAAGATGGGAGAATTTTATAATTTGTTTGTTTTTCTTTGTGATATTTTGAGAAAAATATCACAAAGGAAAGAAAAAAAATATGTCGTTTATATGAACTTGCTAATATTATTGATCTCCAATTTGAATAAAGAAAGAGAGTTATGATAAGCTGACAACCAACATAAAACTTGTTAATAACGACGAGTCGTTACGATATATGATATGACCGATGTGGTGAGTGAGAATTAATCATAAAGCAGAATGTAACTTACTTGAGGATGAGACGTGATTGTTGTTAAGATAATTTGAGGAAACTATATGATCATAAGGAGAGGAAGGTGGGGACTTATTAATATTGTCGATCCTAAATTAAAAAAGATGAGTTGTGGTAAGCTAGTTAGTGAATCAGTTACAATGAATACGCCCACAATATAAGTGACATAATTAGTGAAGATAATCTTAATCGGCTATGATATAAAGCATGAATGACATCCTATAATTGACTCTAACTTTGTGCACTACTCACTATTTGGCCTAACCTACAATTATTAGTGGGTGCACCTAATATGTTTAGTAGCCCCTACCTTATAAACTCACCAAAATTTGTCTTACAAATTTTATTTAATATTTGGAAGATGGTTCGTGGGAACAAGAACAATATCTACTGAACTTTAAAAGGATTGATGGAATGGCTAAGCACATGTTATGCTGGAAGAGGACACATTTTCTTGAAATGATATAAATCTTGAATTGGGGTGGCTGTATTTTTTAATTTATTTATTAATTTATTATTATTTGGTTGGGGGTGGGGGGATAGGGTAGGTGTAATGTATGTATATAGAACTGAACTTACATGAAAAATGCCTCATAGATAGAGGACATATGATGCAGTGGGGGCCTATTTTTAGTGCTTCATTGAGTTGTTTCCCAACTGGAAGTTGGTGTAACAAATTAATTTCTATCTTCTATTTTTCTATTCTTTTTAAAAATTGATTATACTTGTATATTAATTTCTCTTAAATTCATATAATATACTGTATACGAGTATACAGTTTCGTGATTCACCTGCACTTTATTTTGGTTGCTAGCACGTTGTTATGTATAATATTCTTAAGAATGAATTCAGTAATTTTTTTTTTTCCTTTTTTGCTTTGCTAGTATTATGGGAGAATTGAACGTGCTTGCACATATAAAAAGTTGTTAGTGTCTTGGGGACACCCTACACATATTTGAGTGTAAAAAGAAAAAAAAAATTCACTTAAAAATATCTTAATTATGTTCCATAGTCATAGTTTAAGTAATCACATTTCGTCGCTATAATTATAGTAGTGTTTGTATAATTCGCACAATGTTTATATATATTTGTATAATTCGTACAACATTTTGTATATGTTTATATAATTCGCAGTTTTTGTAGAGCGTTTGTATAATTCCCGGTGTTTGTACATTTCGCTATAAAATTTGATTCGCGTACAACGTTAGTATAAATCATGCGGATTATATAAAACTCATATTGTAATTACAGCTAGATGTTTGCCGCGAACTGTAATTAATTTAAACTATAATTATGTTAGTTAATTAACTAGTATATATTTACTTATTCGCGTATTTTTTTTTTCCGGAAAGAATGCAAACCCTACTCATTAAAAGAGAACAAAAAATGGGCTTCATATTTAACATGTCAATAATCCAAGATTATAACAAACCAATTAATAATCAAGTAAGAGACAGCCCTTAAAGCTTGGAAATGATTTTGGCAACTAGGTCCATTACCCATTGTCCTCAAAATTACGACAAAAAGCTGGTTCTTTTTTACTAAAATAATGTCAATTTTCATTTTAAATTATATGATATGTAGTATCTAGTAAAATAATAATACTAATATATAAAATGGTCATTCATATAATAGTACATTTTCTGTGTAATCTACCTTTTAAAAAAAAGTCATGATCTTACAACTCAACTACCCTAAGAACAAATTCCTCTAAGCTGTCCTCCAAAAATGTATGCAATAAATTTTTTTTTATTTCTTAATTTGGAAAATTCCCAACGAAAAATACAGACTACTTTTTCTTTTCTATCGAGTCGGTCATAATCACTACATACATTTTAGGAAATCGTGCACCACAAATAAGAGCTTATAAAGAGACCCTCAATTCTAAACTCGATCTTTTCACAGTATTTTTGTGTTTTCAAGATAAAATTCTAACACAAGAAAGTTGAACTATATATTTTTTTCGATATAAAAGATTTTTTTGGAAGATCCGCTTCTTCTGATTGTGATATTATTTTTTCTAGATCCAGGATGATGGAATTTTATTTAGAAAAATTAATAAAGAAGAAGAAAAAGGGGCAACAAATTAATGTTTGTTAATTAATCAAGAGATTTAAAAGTGTAGATCATAATTGTCATTCTAGATTAGTAACATTATGACTAGTCAAACTTACTTAGCTGTCTCATCATCATAAGGCTGATCTTAGTCAATCATTAATTATCTCAAAGATTAGTTGCCAACTTAAATGGAACAAATAGTTTCTTTCCCTTTTTTAAAATTAAAAAAAAAACTAGGGGGTGTTTCGTAGGATGAAAACATATTTCATAAGATATTTTTTAATTTTTCATATTTTATTGCTCAAAATGTTTTGAAAAAATTTTCTCTGAAAAATGAGTAAAGTAATTAGAAAAAACAAATTTCATACTTCCTCCCCACCCCACCCCCTGGGGGGCCATTTCCTAATTCCCGTACTCGATCTTATCCCATCTTTATAATATATTGCTAGATTACATATAGAATGAGCGAGAAATTCAACTACTTATTTTTTCATGAAATATTTTGTTAGAAAGTATTTTCCATGTAGTTCCTCACGCATGTTTTTTTCATGTTGGTTGGGAAGCTAGGAATTATTTTTTATTCATTTTTTGCTTTAATATATCTTTCCAATATCAGTACAATGAATTTATTCTCCCATCATTAATATTTCAGAATAATTTCTTTTCTGAGTGATTTTAAACATACTTTGCGATTAAAGTAATTTAAATACCTCATCATTGGAAGAGAAAAAAAAAAAGAAAAAGCAAATGTAAACATCACTGCAGAAATAATCTGATTGACCAAAATAATTATTATATTAAACACAGAATATTAATCGAACACATTAAAATTTTACGTGAATACAAAATATTTAGTGCATTAAATTGCCTCTTCAAGCAGATAATTGATCCAAATAAACCCAAAGAAATGGAGTAAAAAGAAAAGACAACTTTCAAACCCATGCTTAAATAAAACACGATAATATATATATATATATATTATCTTGTTATTTTATTTTTTTGGGAGATTAATGCAAGAGGCCTGTTAAATAAAATAAATTATTTGTTTATCAATTCTGAACAGTGACCAGCCCCTTCACGTTTCTTTTGCAGATTTTTGTCTTCCCAATCCTAACAATTAAAGATTATCTACTTTTAAATGCTGAATTAATTAATAAACAATTTAAGATTTCAAATTTAATTAAAATATGACAAAATGAAAATATTAATCCATTTCTGTTTCCTTTTTCTATATGAGGATTAGTATAGTTCTTTGTCAAGTAATAATTGTTTACTATTATTGATTTGACTAAGAATTAAAAGACAATAAATGATAGGGATAAATATGTCAAGATTAATTTTTGAATGTAATAAATATAATATTTTAAAAAATATAATAAAAAAGTAATTATAATTACAGATTATAAGTTCATAACCCTAGTCCATTCCCATTTTGGGTGGAACAGATCTACTAATTTTTTGATTCCAGTTAGTAAGAGGGATCTTGAACTAAGAAATAGACCCTAAAAGCTAAAAAGGCTATCCTGAGCAATTGCAATAATCGGGTTCATTAATATTCTGGTATAGTAGATGCTATCACACATACAATCATACTCAATTCGATGGAATTGTTTGATCTTAAAGGGGATCTTCTATAATTTTGCACGTGAGGGGTTATTTTTTGATTTCGTCCAATCATTAATAACTTGATTATTTTTAGATAATAGTAGATAGAAACAACCTTGAGTTAATAATAAAAGTAAATTAAAAATTAAATATAAAATTATTTTTTGATTCATAAAGTGAATAGATATTATTGAATATTTATTTTAATCTAATAGATAACTATTGTTGAACAAAGAGAGAGGGAGTAAATATTATTTTGGTGTGGTGTCTTTATAGTATGAAAAGTATTTTATATTAAGCTGTGTATATAATTAATTAAAGTCCTCATTTATTAACTATGGAGACAGCTTGTAAAATTAGAAAAGGCTTGAGTTAAGGCACCCATCTCTCCTTTTAACACGTGTCCATGTGGTGAACCCTCAAAATAATTACAAAAATTATTGGAAAGGGAACTATAGCTTCACAAATATTAAAGTAATTAATTTCTTGAAGGAATAATTATGTCTAAAAGTTTTATTTTCATCCTCGTTGTGTAATTTCACAAAATAATCTTTGACTTAATATTCTTAAGTACAATAAATAAATAGTGTCAAATTGACAAGATAAGAAACATTAATTTATGCCCGTCTTAGTCGTTGCATGTAGATTGAAAATAGAAAATGGAGTAGGGTTTGGATAAAGAGAAAAAAATGATTGAAAAGTTTTCTGAAGTTATTTTATTTTTTAATTATTATCAAAAAGTATGGAATTTAGCTACGAAATTTATCGACAACTTTTTATTATAATTAGTTCATCGCTAAATAGCTCTTAATTAATTAGACTTTCATATCATTCATCGCTAATTTATAATTAATTAATGATACTCTTTCTATTCACTTTTACTTGTCACCGTTTTACTTTTTGAAGTCAATTGACTAAACTTCAAAACTAAATTGAAGTGGTTAAATTTAATATTTGAAATCTAAATTTTACATGGTTAAAAACTATACGAAAAAATATTATAAGTTGCAATCTTTCTAATATTAACATGATGAAAAATACATCTTAAAAAATTAGTTAAAGATCATATAGTTTGACCTTGATAACTAAAATAATGACAAATAATTGTTATTATTTAGCTATAAAATTTCGTCAGAGCTAGTTTCTTGTTTTATTATAGTATTATAATTTATGAGGCATGTGGTTATGAAGTGAGATTTTGTTTATTGTTATATACAATCTTTTCTTGCGAAGATAATTATTTGTTGGAAGAGACATTTAAGATGTTGACTAAGTTAATTTTATGGGCCCTTTATTGGTAGGGGATTTAACACATTTTTTCATTTATTAGTGAAACACATGGGATTGGAGATAACACAGCAACTTTGGTCTCACAAAGCCTCAACATTTAGTACTATTGTTTAAGATGGGGCTATATATCTCTTTGCTTTAATTATTTGATTTGCCCTCTTTGGCAATATACATGACCACCTATTATATGTTATATCTTTATTTTTAAAATTTTTTCTTTTATCTATGAGATCGTATATATTAATACATAAGTACAAATAAAACTATGTGATATGTAATTATCAAATGTTCGAGGTGTTTAGCCATGTTTTTGGAGAGTAGTAGAAGTTTAAAAAAATTAATTTTTTTCAAAAGTAATTTGTTTTAAGAAACACTTCATAAAATTTGGTCAAACACTAATTGTTGCTCAAAAGTATTTTGATAATTTATTGACCAAACATAAGTAGTTTCTTAGCAAAAAAAACTTCATCGAAAAAAGACATTTGTTTCAACTTTAGTTGATCTTAGAAGCTTAACCAAATGGACTATATATATATATATATATCATACTGATTTTAATGAGAAAAATACCGCGTTCAACTAGTGAGCTGCAATTTTTCGAGAACAATAAATATTTTTGCCCTTCCAAAAGCTTGGTGAAACATATTATGAACTTTTCTATGTAAAATTAAGGGGTCATTTGGTTGGGAACAAATTATCTCAAAATGAATTATTTTGAGATAAGTTATCCCATCAATTACATGGAATGGAGTTATTTCATCACTATGAGATAAATGATTCAAGACTATCTAATACCTTCAACTAAATGCAGAAAAATATTTTTAAAAAAAATATTTTTTGGGGATATAGTAATACTTTAATTTTATTTTTTTTAACTAATATTAATAGTTTATTTAATTTTGTCAAACTAAAATTTTTTATCCATATGAAATACATATGGCAAGTTTTTTTTTTCAAATGAAAAAAATAGTGTGTCACACACACCACTAAGATGTGTTTTTCAAAATTAGTAAGTAATAGTAAAACTCACGATCCTAATAAATTAACTATGAAAATAAAAGAAAATTAAATTATATTTTTGACAGTTATTTCTCAATAAAATATTTGTTGTTGAGAATGGAACCAGTGACATATGAAGTTCTACTAGACTATATTATAATAATATGGTTTATATTTATATAAAATATTAATATCGCTTAAAAGAATTATTCATACGTCACTGCTTTATAGGGAATTTAAATTACTCTACGTGAGTAGAACGAAAAGAAGCAAAACTGAAAAAGAAAAAAGTAAGGCATCAAATTGTGAAGCCTAACAAGGTTACCTAATAAATGTTTTTCCTTTTGTTTTCCTTTTGTGTTATTTCTTCTTTCATTTTTATTTGTTCCTATTGACTTAGTACAAATATTAAGAAATAATGAGTAATTTTATCAAATTATTATTTAAATATAATAAATATAATTTTTTAAAAAATATAAAAAGAAAATAACTATAATTAATTATAAGCATAAATTAAAAATTAAATATAAATTATCTGTTAATTTCATAAAGTGGACAAATATTACTAAACATTCTAAAATAATATAAAGGAGTATCTTTTTGCCTTTTATTAAATAGAAGGTTGTTACTGTCAAATGAACATTATTATGTAACTAAAAACAACTAATATCACTCCACTTTATATTTTATGACAAAGTACAATAGAAGTTTTTAGATAAACCTAAAATTTTCCCATTTCTTTATGGCGTGTGGATTGGAGCTGCCTCAGTATTATTGATGCTCCAAGTCAATTTAATAAAAGACTTTTAGTTTTTCCGTTCAAATTTTTATAAAAGGTTAACCTGTAAATCTTAATCTCATCCTTTTTTTTATTGGTGATCACCTCAAAATTTATAAAGAGAAAAATCTTACTAGAGAGCGTTTTTCTCTTTAATTAACTTTGCGCGTCTCAAAATTAAATTAATTAAAAACATTTATTTTAATTATTAAATATTAAATAAAAAAATTAAATTCCTCAAAATTTAAAGATCTAAAGTGCTTGCTTTTAATGTCTTGACCCTCTGTACGGTCGTAAATAGGATATGATAAATTTGAAATGGTCCATATATTGATCTTATGCCAGATGCATTATATATTCTTCTGCTTATTGCATATATAATCTTTCCTCCGTTTCAAATTAATTGAATTTTTTAGACTTTTTTCAATGTTCAAAATAATTGAGTTGTTTAAAGATCAAGAAGAATGTTTGAAATTTCTTTCATATTTGCCCTTTCATTTATTGAAGTTTTATATTTTTTAGGAGATAAACTACACTACATATTTATGATTTCACAAGAGCAATAGTGAAAAGTATGGTGTAAATTTTGTCTTTGATTGTTTTTCTTAATATATATATATATATATATATATATATATATATATATATATATTATCTCACAAATTCAATTAATATGGGACAGAAGGAAGGAGTATATTCATCAATCTCTCAAAGGAAAAAAAAATAAAGAAAAAAGATTTAATTAA
The DNA here is from genome assembly GCA_011800125.2 of Solanum clarkiae. Taxonomy (NCBI): domain Eukaryota; kingdom Viridiplantae; phylum Streptophyta; class Magnoliopsida; order Solanales; family Solanaceae; genus Solanum; species Solanum clarkiae. Next base: position 23,283,716 of record JAABOM020000103.1, on the reverse strand, counting down.
TTAGTTTTTGTTTGATCACGAGCCATTATAGTGGGTGGTTGATTCAACATTTCCCCACCTCTGCAAAACTATTAAAAAACACATGTCCTATATGTTGTACTAGAGGCTCGTGTTTTTTTTTACACGGTGTCTAGAGTTTGTGGAGCCCTGACTAAATTTAAATCGCGTATTGCAGGGCCCATTTTGGAGGTGACGCGCCCAATAGAATTTTTTTCATTCTCATGGCGCTCCCAATAGAATTTTTTCCATTCTCAAGACTCGAAATCGAGACCTCTGATTAAAGGTGAAGCATTTCCACCAGTATATCACAACCTATATTGGTTACTAGAGGCTGGAATACTAATGTGTAATCTCAGCATAAAATCCCCTATAAGATGATATAATATAGTGTGTGATTGACCATATTTATTAGAATTAATTAATTATTATTGCATAATTAATTGATGATATTAACTAATATTGACATCAAATAACGCGGGAGGCTACATGAATATATATGTATTTATTTAATTTGAAATAGAAAGTTGGAATTGTCTCATATTTAAGAATATATTTGGTACAGAGAAAAAAGACTTTTCTAATAAAAAATAGCCAAAATAAATGTCACAAGTAAATTTTCAAATTCATTATCTCCTCCACAGTCATTTATATCGATATTTTTAAAATTCTTTTTTTTTTTAAATCGAGAAATTTGTCTGCGACCCCCTATTTAGATCTACCACAACCTTCTAAACTCAATGGATAATGGGCCCAAAATAATCTAGGAAATGGTTTGACCACAAGGATCTATTATATACAGTATTACCTTGTATTTTTGTGGTTTGACCACAAGGATCTATTTATATGCAGTATTAGCTTGTATTTTTATAAAAGACTATTTTTAAGATTTGAACCTATGAAGACACAAAGTCCCACATTGGTAGTTAATGGGATGAGTGGTCTCCTTATAAGGCTTAGACAATCCTCCTCACTTTGAACTAACTTTTGGGATGTGAGTTAGGCCTAAGACCTACTTCAACATGGTATCAGCTGACAAAAACTTTACCAGTTATTCTAGGTTGGTAAAGTTGTCAAAGGAAATATTTTTAGGTGGAAAACATTTTTGGCGGAACCAAAGATAGCCTTTTTATTTGTGTAAATTGAAAGAGAATCCTAGTAATATTGTGGTCTTGGTCAACAAAAGATGATGAGTCTGGTATGTGCAGTTACGAAAGCTCATACTCATGACTATGGTCTCTATATATGCCTCAGTTTCCGAGCAGGTGCTGCTACCTGCAATTTTGTCTTCGTTTCACGTGGTCCCAAATTTACAATATTTCGCGTTTCAATATGTGACTTGTAATCAACGTTTATTTATAATATTTGAATAAAATTTTATTTTTTTTAAAAAAAAAATATTTTTTAAAACTTGATCATATGGCCCCAAATGGGATTGCTATGACTTAATTCATAAATAAAGTTGTAGTTTTTAATCATATATAAAAACCTCCAAGTGAAGTTCATGCCAAAAAATGAGTATAAAAATTGTGAACCTCATTTTAACTTCAATTATTAATATTATGACTCAAACTTTGTTCAAACGCCTACTGAAGCCTGTGAAGATTAGATATGGTCCCCTTCTATTAATTTACTCACGTTGAAATTATGTTATTTTATTATTAGTAAAAATTCTCCAAACACTAAAAATTTATAGATTTGCCAAGAAAAAGGTTGGTCCATGGAAGCGGATCTTTTAATTCTTCATATCTTTTCTTTTAAAAATAATTTATTTTACTATTTAAAAAAAAAAATATCTGTGAGGAGACAGGAAATAGGGATCTTCAAAAGAGCACTTGTGTAAACTTGAAGCTACCGCTATTTACCTCATCATATGGCACGAATATCCGAGTTGGTGAAATTCGAAAAAGGAAAATAGTATAAACTAAACTGATAATGTATATTCTCTGTTCATTTTTATTTGTTATTATATTTTAAATTAACTTAATTATATTTTAAAGAAAATTAAAGTAGTTAAATTTAATAGTTGAAATTTAAAATTTAGATGGTTGAAAGTTATACGAAAAATTTTATAACTTGTAATCCTTTTTATATTAATATGATGACAAAATACATCTTAAAATATTGATCAAAGTTCACATAATTTAACCTTGATAAATAAAAGTGAGTGAAGGGTGTATACAGTATTATCTTTTATGTAAAATATATAAAAGAAAAAACCGCTCGATAATATTTTAGTAATAATATCATATTTGAATTAAAAACTTATATTAACGTAAATCACTTCATTAAGTTTTCATTACTATTGTCTCCTTCTGCCATTAATATAATATCAAAAAAACGATTTTAAACAGGGAAGTACCTAAGTTGATTGGATGGCTAGCTAATAAACAAAAAAAAAAAATACTTAAATAAATAATTTTGTTTAGTTTTCTCTTAAGAACATACGAGCTAATATTTGAAATGAAAATGAAATAAATTAATAAAATTATGAATTCATAACATAACAGTCGAATTTTGATTCAGATAATTCAACATCTAAAGAGAAATTAAAAAATAGTCTGTATCAAGTTTGAAGATAGGAAAAAAAGTAAGAAAACGAAAGGAATAAAGAAAATTAGAGTTAAAAAAGTGAAACTTTTTTATGTAAATTTGATATAATTGAATTTTAATATGGATATTGGATGCAAAAATTAATAAACTAACTATTTTATAAGGAGTTGAAGCAGCTCAAACAGACAGCAGGTCAATATGCCTGCTTGAGCAGCTCGAAGGCACATCTGTAATTTTATATGGTTCTTTCATCGTAATTTATATGGCTTATTTTTAGTGTTAAAAGATGTTGCTAACCATGGTAATTAGAGCTGCTTGAGCAGGCAGCAGGTCAAGCAACTTGAGCGTATATTCGTAATTTTTTTATGATTTTTCCGTTGTAATTTGTTATGCCTTATTTTTAGCGTTAAAAAATATTGCTAACCACATCAATTAAAGCTTCTCGAACAGATAGCAGGTCGTATAATCATAATTTTTTATGATTCTTTTGTTGTAATTTATTTATTTATTTTTTAAAAAATATTATTGATCATGATAATTAAAATTGATCAAACAGGCAACAAATTAATATACCTATATGGATAGCTCGAGGATATATTTATAATTTTTTATGATTCTTTTATTGCAACCTAACTTAAAATTTAAAAAATAACATATATTAAGTGTGCTAGCAAAGGCGCGGATTTCTGGTAATTAAAGAAAAAGAAAAAGTAAAGGAGCATGGGTGCTAGATTTGGGGCCACATGTGCACGTGTCGGATTCTTATGCTCCCTATGATGCTCTGATTCCAAGTTATGCCTAACCTTTTATTATGCCCATTTAAGTTCCTTCTCTAGTTTTGTTCTTTTCTTAAAAAGGAAAATATTTAAGTTTACTTTTTAACTTTACAAACAAAATACTCCATTTACATTTACCATTCATTAATAGCTAGGATTAAATCTATCTTTATCCTTATAAAAATAGTTATCATAATAATAACAATTGAGTATTATTATTACAAGTTATCATTTTCAATCAGATTTATCATTTGCTGCTATAATAATATGTTTTTTATTAAAAAAATATAAATTGATGATTTATTATATATCTTTATAAGATACATATTATTTAAAAACATATAATATGATCACAACAATT
>JAABOM020000103.1:23260224-23279929 GCA_011800125.2 Solanum clarkiae | reverse complement strand
AAGATACATATTATTTAAAAACATATAATAAGATCACAACAATTCATCATTTATTAATTCTTTCAACTAATTTCCATCGATGAATACAATGTCAAAGTTTAATCCTCTTTTTTTCTATATGGCATCTATTTTTTTTTACGTTTCAGCATTCTTAGTATCTATCTATCTATCTATCTATCTATCTATCTATCTATCTATCTATTATTATTATTATTATTATTATTATTATTATTATTATTGGTTAAAACATTGATCATTCATGTCATATTGAGCTTATATTCACTCACTATGAATATGCGTATTGCTTAATTATGGAGTATTCCTTGTTGCATTGTACCCTACTTATTTAGTACATTCCAAGTACTAGTGCATACTTCTTTTGTCTACATGATCTAATCATGTAGGGACCAGAGCTCCTATTCATCCTCCTTCATGTGGCTAGCCGGATCATTTGAAAATTGCTATTGCTATTATTATTATTATTATTATTATTATTATTATTATTATTATTATTATTATTATTAGTAGTATCTAGAATTAGTGATCTTCTTGCCAAATGTGCCTGTGAGGCAAATGAAAAAATAAAATTTAAAAAATCGCACTAAATTAATTTTTTTATGCCCATTTTGCAAAATAATAGTTTCCTAGTCGACATAGAGTAGAATGGAAGGAATAAAGGAAAAAATAAATATTAATATTTCTTGTAAAATCAGAAGGAAAAAGAAAAGTCTATTTGGATCCTTCTATTTAACTTCTTCAGCTCATGACTTTAGGTATCCTAAGCTGACTTCTCACATAAAAAATTGGTGAATTCAGATACACTGCTAACTCACCCTATAAATAGTCTTTGAACTTTAAAAAACAATATACATACATAATACATAATATATTAAATTAAAAATGATATTAAATATAACATCTTTCCGCAACCAAAATAGTAGATACTGGAATATGTTGGGATTCAACCTTCTTTAATTAGAACTTTGGCATTAAAAACTTTATGATAATTAAGATCGGAGAATTTTAGCAGTTCAATTAGTTGACTATCTGATTTTTCATTTTGTTGGTGAAGATTCAATTCTTCACCTTATAATTCCTTCCCTATTTTCTCGTTAAGTTGAAAGAAAAACTTTGTCAAAAATTGATACCATCTTCGTCCTAATTCTTAATGTACCGAAACTATGTGAATTTTGAATAAAATTTTAAATCATATTATCCAAATATGATAAGAATTGCACAGTACTTTTCGAACTGTTTCAAAATATTCAATTAAAATACTACAAATTTTAAAATTGGTCAATAGTAATTAACTTCTGATAGAGAAAAATTTTATGTTCGAATCATAAATACGAAATTATTTTTGATAGAAAATATTTTATCTCTAATTTTTTTAATATAAATTTAAATTAGTAAGATCTCATGCGAATATCAAAATGACATAAAAAATACCAAAAAAGATATAATCTGTATATTTTCTATAGTTTTTTCTAGACTTTGAAGTGAGAACTGAGAACCATTCAAAGTGCTGTATCAGCTTGCGTGTTTATCCAACCAAGTGGAAATGAAAGGAAAAAAAAAGTATATACAATTTAATCTCGAGTTTAAATTTTTTGTATGATTTTTTTTATTAGAAGCTATATCTTTAACATAGACTTTGCCACATACTCCATGATTTAAATATAATTGTATTTGATTATATATATCGAACATTAGATGAAAAGACAGAAGATAATGTATAAAATTTATATTTAAAATTTTCATTAGCAATTCAGTATCTAGGACTACTATTTATTTTATCTTTTGAATTTTTCACACCTTAAGAAAAAGAAATACCTTTAACACGTTAATCTTAAAAGTTTCTTAAACACCTTGCTTAATCAACTCATTACAAATTAATTTTTCATTGAAAATTTAGTATCTACGACTTCAATAATTCGCTACTATTTACCTTTTGAATTTTTCACATGTCAAGGAAAAGAAATACATTTAACAACTTAATCTTAAAAATATTTGTCTAAATTATTTTACTTTTTTTCCTTAAATATCTTGCTTAATTAACTCATTATAAATTAAATCAGTAAAAGTGGATTTGAACAAGTAATAAATGACTAAGTCAAATGTTTTAAATAATTAAAATTCGACAAAAAGGACTAATATTTTTCTCTTTCTATATACTCAAAAATCGTTTTGTGTTTGACACACTTTTAAAGATTCTCAACAGATGTTATTCGATTTATTTTTTAAATGGACAACAACAACAACAACAACATACCCTAATATCTCAAAAGGCTCCGACTCATTGCGGGATGAGGGGGGGTCGGATGTACGCAGCCTAACCCCTATGTTTAAACGGACATTGTATATATTTTCAATTTTGGTTTAGCTGTTGTATATTAAAATTTTATCTATTTTCTGTTGTGAAACATGCATATATTATTATTATTATTAGAATTAATAATTAATCTTATCTTCACGATTTATAACGGGTGTGTTGACAAAAAAGAATTTTGGATGTATACAAATTTCAACGAGTGACATTAAAACCATATTGTAGAAAGTTGTTCGTTGGCTGTTTTGTCTTAACTAAGTTATTATTTTTTAACATGATTTTAATATTAATCCGATAATTTAAAATTTTTCTTATTAATAGTATGCTTTCTTTGAACCAACATTATAATAAGTTTAAGGGTCATTATAATTAGGTTTCAAAATGGTTGTGCTTAATTGCTTATAGATTATGGAATCATACCAATTAGTACAAATTAAGCATATTATAACTAGTATGCTTTTGCTGAACTGAAATTATAATAATTCAACTGAAAAGTAATTTCTTGTTTTACAATAGAAATAAACTAAAAACACCATAAAATTTAGGAAAAAGTATCTAACTTATACTCTTTTATTTATCATATTTTTTATTATTCTCATTCGTTTCCAAAAATTTCAAAAAAATCTTAGTTCCATCCAAATACATTAATTCAGCAATTCAGATACATTAATTCAGTAATCTGGATAATTAATTCTGATTCTTAAATTATATTTATGTTTAATTAATCATGCTTTAAATGTTACTGCTGATCTTTAAAAATTCTATTTTTTGTATTCAAAACTGAATTAATATATCTGCATTGCCATATTTTTTAAGGGATTTCTATAAATTAAAAAAAAAGTAGGAAAAAAGTAATTAACTCTTTACACTATATAATTTATGTAAACTCTACTAAAATTTATTATTATTATTATTATTTATAAAAATCCATCCGTAAAAATTTGAGTAACTCATTTGGAAGTAAGTACTTGTATGATATTTGATTTACAATTTAAAATTTACATAATTAATTCATATATAAAATAACACATAATTTTTTATATCAAATTATTTTATTAATATCCATGTAACTCTAATCCTTGAAATCCCATGAATTTGTTAATTTATTATTGTTGAATCGGCAACATAGCTACGTGTACTCATTGTTCTATGTTTCTTTGGAAAATCTATTCTTGAAGAAAATTTTTATTTCTATTTTAAAACTCAAACTACTCCATTATTTTTTCTCAAAACTAGAAAGAAAAAAAAAATGAAACTCAAATTTAATCGGCTTTTTCTTAATTTAGAATTTTACAAAACGTAATCGATTGTATTTATGAATAACAAATAATAATGATACGTGAAAGTCACAATTTGCTCTCCTTTTTTTTCCACTTTCAATTAATTTGTATTCCGTCATTATTGTCGTTCATAATTGTAGAAGCACAGTCCAATTATTAAATCATTTGTGTTTTTTCCAAGTCGTGATCTAAATTTTTCCTATTGAATAATTAATTTAAGTAAACTCATTGAGTTTCATCCTAATTGAATTTTTTTCCATCATATGTTCTAAACTATAATTTTTTTTATTTAATAATATTTTATACTATTACAAAATAATTAAAAAATTATTTTTTAGTACATCATCTTTTAGATAATAAAAATATCTATAGAGTTTTTGCTTGAAGTCATACAAGTAAATATGATAATTGATAGCATATTCTAACTTTATATACAGACACACTTGAAAATAATCAAATCAAATTATATTAATATTAGCATCGAACCGAAATCAAAATGATAAGATAATTTTAAAAATATTAATTTAAATTATATATAAAATAAAATAATTAAATTTTTTTAAATCACACGCTTGACACCTCTAAATTATTAATTAGGTAAAAGTTTCCTTTTTATGATGTCATTTAATTTGTGAAAAAATTACAATATACATATATATTTGAAACAATTAAATCAAATTATATCAATATTAGTATCGAAGTGAAGCAAAAATGATAAGATAATTTTTAAAATATTAATTTGAATTACATAAATTAAAAACATTAAATTTTTTTTTGAATCGCTAGCTTTCTTTTTTGTGATGTCATTGTTAATTTGTGAAAAAATTGCAAAAAAGAAAAGAAAGAAAAAATCTGAAAAATTCAGCTGAAAAATATATTTTTAGACAAGACGGATGATTACAAAGGACTAAAAGTGGCATTTAAAACCCCCCATCAAACTTCTATTTCTCCATCTTCCACATTGATCTTCCCCTTCTCCGTTCACCCCGCCGCCGTCCTCCGCCTCCTTACACCGTCGCGACCGGTCAAAAATTCACAGCTCTTCTTTCTTCTGCATAGTAATATTACTTCAATGGTGTTAATGGAAATGACCATTCTGCCACTTCCTTAATACCCCTTGTTTTCACCATTATTATATAGTTCCCTACTTTCCCCATAACTCTATTTATTTTATAATACCATAAAGACAATTTTTTTTTTGACTATTACAAAATTTTTAAGAATATTCCCTTGGTTTCAAGCCATTTTCAGGTCCTTCTCCAAAACCCCACATCAATTTTTTTTCTTTACTTACATGTTTATACAACACATCCTCTGTATAGATACATGTAAAATACTATGTGGGTGTTGTTTATTTTACTGTAATTTTGCTTTGAATTTTCAAATGTGGATTGATCTTTAGTTCAATTGAAAAAAATTGGGAGTGGATCAAAATGCGTGTAAGGGAAATGCATCCACTCTGTTGTATAACATTAGAGACCCCGGAGATCGGAGACCAGTCACCGGAGCCAACGTTGTTACGGACTGGCTCTGCTGTAGTTTACTCTGGATCTGACATTAATGCTGGAGGATCCGATGTTGCTGGAGTCGCCGGAATCTTGTACAAGTGGACGAATTACCATAAGGGGTGGAGATCCCGGTGGTTTACTCTCCGGAACGGTGTACTTTCTTACTCCAAGAGTCGCCGACCGGACCATCTTGCGGGAGATGATATCAGGCTCATCGGTAGTATCCCCGACGGTAACCCCACCCGCCGGAAACATGGAAAATCCGTCGGCATTGTTCATCTTAAGGTATAAAAGGAAAAAATGGCGTTTTTGGGCTTTGGGGTTCTTCAATCGGCAAAATCTTAAATTTCAGATAATTTATTTGATTGTTTAGATATCTGAGCCATTTTTGATCCATTTTTTTCCAATTGTCCGATGGTTAATGAACTGTTTCGTTTGTTTTACTCATAGTTGGAAGTTTTTACAGTGCAATTTGACTGGTTGTTAATCATAGTAGGTCACATCAGCAGGTGAAAGAAAATGGGAGAGAGTTATAGGCTTCAATATCAATAAGGCTAAAAAGACGCTTCTTTCTAGTAGACCTACGTTTATGGTAAAAAAACTATGACAAACATTGTCACTTTTTTGGGAGTTTTCTTGTTTCTTCCTCGAAAAATCAGAAACTTTTTCATCATCTTTGTCATAGCATTAACTTGGAAGTGATCCATTTGTCATCTTCCTTGATGAGTTTCTTTCCTTTTTCTTTGCTGTTACAAGATGAATGGTTGTGGGGAAGTGGGGTTGAAAGTTGTATTATTTTCTTCATTAAAAATATTAGTTGTAATAGTAGCAAACAACCAAAAGAACAGTGAATTCTCTTTCTATGTCTAACTTATTTCTTTAGTGTATTAGTAGTTATCAAGTTTGCATTTTACCCCTTTTCTTAGAGGTTTAGTATGACCTAAGAATTCATTGAAATCTTCATTATTTTAAGGAGAGAATAAGGGAAACTGGGAAAGGATATTCTTCTTATACAATTGCTGGTGGAATTATGACCTCACTTTTATTCTCTGTTGTAGAACTTGGCTTCTCTGGTGTCTTGATCTGTCAGTTCTTATGATGTTTGTTTTAGGTTGTCTTCATGTATTTTTATCTTATGTCAATGTGTTCTCTCATATAATGACATTGCCAGTTGTCTACTAGACTAACAGTGGCCTCTTTTTTCTTCATTGCCTGGATATTTTGACTTATATTGGAGCAGGAGATCAAATAGATAGTATAATGAGTTTGTCTTTCAGTTTGCTAAGACAGAAGTCATTTTTTCGACTTTTTAGTTCATAGCTCCCTTATTTTTTTTTTCAAAAATGCTTTTTTTTTTTTTTTAAATGTATTTTTACTGTGATTTCTTCACTTTCGTCATTTCTTTTTCGATCTACCTTGACATGCTCTTCAATGAGCTAAGGGTGTATCAGAAACACTCTCTCTACCTCTCATGGTAGGGGTAAGGTTTCTATACACTCTATTCTGCTCGAACCCTACTTGTAAGAATATACTAGGTATGTTTCATTGACAGAAGATATTTTTGAAGGAAAATACTTATCTATCAAATTGAGGAAAATGACTTCCTCCACTTATTGATATAAGTCATTTTCCATAAAACATTCTTGCTTTTTAACTTTATAGCACTTGATCTAACCACAGTTATTAATGTTTAGCACAAAATAGTTTCACCAAAGCACTTTCTGATTTGGTATTAATATTTTTTACTCAATGACAAAACATTTCCAAGATTTTTTGTCCATGGAAAATGATTTCCGTCGTACCAAACACATTCAATGTAATAAATGTTCTTCCATTAACCTTGAGATGATTGGGTGGATTCCTTACAGGTGTCATCGTTCCGTGAGAGCAGGTCTGATAATAGGCGATTCTACATATTTACAGCTACCAAATCTCTTCATTTGAGGACACATTCAAAGAAAGAACGGGCCGCTTGGATAGAAGCTTTGATATCAACAAGAAATCTTCTTCAGTTGAGACCTTTGAATGATAATCTCAACCTTTTGCAAAATGATGTATCTATATCTACGGAAAGATTGAAAAACCGGTTGCTTGAAGAGGGCATTGGTGAGGGACTTGTCCAGGACTGTGAACAGATAATGCTATCGGAGTTTTCAGAAATAAAAGGACAACTTAAAAGTCTTTGTGAGGAGCGCTCCAATTTGATAGACACGTTGAGACAGTTGGAGGTAACTTTAATATATTCTCTTCATAATTTACACATGAAGTGACTGGAACCAGTTCATGCAAATTAATAAGGAGTATAGCTTACTGCATTTGATTCGATTTTACTAGGAATATCCATTTGTCTAAGTACCTTTGGATTTGAATCTGTGACCAAATATTCTGAAACTATCTGAAGTAACATAGAAATTTGATTTTCCAGTTATTTGCAGCAAAAGCTAAGGTAATGTCATGAGAAAGTCCTGTGTGCATTATCTTGGTATTATGCTTTCTGGATCATCTGAGAATATCCTTAGTAGATTATAATGTTTAGAATTCTCCGGTCCGATTGGAGTTGACGGTTTCAAAACATGTTTTTGTGACTTTTAACTATAGTTGTGATACTCTTTCTTTCCTCATTAGCCCTTATAATGATTGTGTCTTCTCAAGATGAATGCCGATTGCACTTAGGTTGCTCCTAGGGGTGTTCACGGTTTGGATAAAAATCAATCCAAACCGCAAAACCGAACCAACCTATTAAATGAATCGATTTTATTTGGGTTTGGTTTGGTTTTAGTTTTTAAAAATCGATAGTGTTTGGTTTGGATTTGGATTTGTTCGAAAAACCGAAGAAATAATTTAACTGAACCGACAAATCAGATACATATATTTTATAATTATACATACACAATACACTATTTGTAAAAATTGTTTTAAAGATCTTATATACGTTTTAATCAAATTTTATTATTTATCTATTTATGAAAGCAAACATGCTCAAGACGAGAAGAATTATCTTATTGATTTCATGTATATAAATGTGTGACAATTCTTGGTGGGACTAGAAATGTCACCATCTCTTACTTCTATGCTAAAATGGTGAATTTTGAAACTTTATTCACAGTAAATTTAGAGATTGAAACTTCTATAATAGCAGTCTTTCTAACAAATTTTGGTTTTGAATGGATTAGTGTCACTTTTTTTTCGTTTTGAATGTATCATTGCTTTTAATTTTGTGTATGATTAATAACTGAATAATCGAACAAAACCAAATTGAAACCGGTAACAGTCAAACTAGTAAATGCATATTATAATTGGTTTGGTTTGGTTTTGAGAATTTAAAATCCGATAAAATTGGTTTGGTTTTAATTTTGACCAATAACCGACCCGAACCAACCCGTGAACACCACTAGACGTGCTCCTATTCACTGCAAATAGCAATAATAGTTAGCTTCAATTCCAATCAAGTAGGGTTGGCTATATGATCCATATGAATTTTGATACAGTCATGGTACATGAGTTAACTTTGTTTCAATGATTTGCATATTAATGTAAAAAATGAGCCACTATCTCTAAATTCCGTAAGTTTTGTTTCTGAAGGCAGCTAATATCGAAGGTGCGGCTTCTGGGGTTCATGATGGTCAATATCAATTGATGAAGCAATTCTCCAGTTTAGGACGTGGCAAGTACAGTGGTATGTTACTATGTTATACATATACGTCATCTACTTCTACCTGTACAAATACAGTTATATAAGCAAAACACAGAGACAAATATCTTTCCTTTAAAAGTTTCTTCAACTTTTAACAAATCGTTGTACATTATGATATCGGATGAACTTATTTGTATGAGGGAAAAGGTTATCTTCCACTAATATTCCATTTCCCAAAGTATATTGTAGCAGAAATACTAGTTGCTCTGCTAATACTTTCTGATTTATGGCCTTTTTATCAGCTCTATTTCATGTCATTATGCTGACATAAGCTCTTTTTGGAGCTGATTTATGCTCTTATCACATTTTATGTATCATTGTTTGTCGAAAATATAGTTTAAGATTGCAGTTTAAAATATTTATTGTATTTAGTGATATGGGAATAAATATTAGAGTGATGATTGAAAAGTTAGTTAGTCATCGAAACGTTACTTTTAAGTTTGAAATTTGAATGTTTGAATATTTTTAAATTCCTTGTCAATATTTTTGAAGTATAAATTCTGTATGTTGGAATGGTTATATAAAAGCTTTTCAAAATATATTTTCACGATCTGTTGGTCAGCTAAATCAGTTATGGGCACTACCAAAGAATTGTAATAATATGCCTAAGTAGATATATCTATAATTCGTAGGGCTTTATCTCAGTGGACCATTGAGAAGCATTTCTCTCGTCTGAAGGAGCTTAGTATCTTAAATGTAAAATATTGAATATCTTAAAATGTTTGAACTTTAAAAGCTGTATATGATTCCGGCAAACTTTTGTTTGCCTTTGGTCAACCAAGAACCTTTCAGTTCGAAGATTTATGTTTTCTTAGTCAAAGAGGTGTTTGGTTTAATGCACATTATTTGACCTCATACATTTTGTTTCAGAATATAGTACAACTGAATCATCTGATGATATTGAGAAACAAGAGCTTGATGAAGCATCAGATGAAGAGGAAGCCAACTATCTTGACGCAAATGAAAGCTTTTCTGAACTTCATACATCTTGTGGGTCATTAGTCGGGGACAACATGGAAACTAATACCAGTGATGCATCTGCACATGCACAAATTGTACGCCGAACGAAGCTTCCAGATCCAGTTGAAAAAGAAAAAGGGGTTAGTCTTTGGGCTATGATCAAAGACAATGTCGGAAAAGATCTAACACGAGTTTGCCTGCCAGTGTATTTCAACGAGCCAATTTCCTCCCTGCAAAAGTGCTGTGAAGATTTAGAGTACTCATATCTTTTAGATAGAGCATATGAACATGGAAAATCGGTACGATCTTTATTACTTTCACCTCTTGTTACTACAAGAACATGACTAGGCATTTGTGTTTACTTTCTTGCTTTCTATTTTAGAAGGTGCTTATCAGGGTCTTCTGAATTAATGATTACATGAAGTTAATATTGCTTGAATTCTATTCATTTTATTTATTACTTGCCAAATCTTTCATTGAAGTAGTAAAACAAGTACACTTGAGTTTTCCTATTAAATAAATGTTTACATATTGGGAAGCGCAGAAAAGGTCGATATACTATATCCGTTTTAATCATTATATCAAAAGAAAAAAAAAAGGAAATGTAATTAGTGAATCTTCTTTTGTTTGGGAAGTCATTGGTTGTATACTTCTGGATTGCAAAGATCCAACTCTTAATTCCTACATATAAATTTGTTTGTCAGTACATACCTTTTTTTGGAGTAATTGTTTCTGAACACAAACATGATCTTTTGTTTTGATGAATAACACGAGTTATAACCTTTATAAAATAATGGAATAGTTCTCTCATGGCAGCTATAGCTTAAATGTTGATATTGTGTGTATGAGCTGAATTTATAACTTTGTACATAGTGCTAATCCACAGCTTTTGCCTTCATTCCTGTGTTGCTTTTCCCCCTAAAGGTTTATATTAACTTGCTTTCTCTTCCAAGGAGCAAGCTTCTTTATTGGCAAGTTCGTTCCAATTATATTAACATGGTTTAGAGCTGTTCTTGGTTAAATGTTTAGCTTTATGTTGATCGTCAACTAATTTGTCTTGCTTTTCCAGGGGAACAGTCTTTTAAGAATTCTAAATGTTGCTGCTTTTGCTGTATCTGGTTATGCTTCAACTGAAGGCCGGAATTGTAAACCTTTCAATCCTTTGCTTGGAGAAACCTATGAAGCTGATTTTCCTGAAAGAGGAATCCGCTTTTTCTCAGAGAAGGTATTTTATCATGAATATATAGTGCTGTTTTATATGTATTGAATTGATTCTGTAAATACTAAGTTTGTATCTGTGCATGCAACTTCCCCTCGCAGTACTTTTTTGTTAGCAAAGGTTAGTTTGTTGTCAAATGGTTAGTACCCACAAAAGTCATATGATTACGGCTTATTTGTACAGCTTCTTCACGTTACATTAACAACTAGCATTAACTGTATGTACCCGTTCAAATCTTACACCGCCTGTATCAGTTATGCTTCCAGAAAAGAGTCAGTCGAGAGAATGTATCGGTTATACGTGCACACGCTAGGTCGATCACGTAACTCCATTGCAGTTTGTTTTTCGTGTTAAGTTTCTGCAAATTTGAGGATTTACTTTTTGAACTTCGTTTCTAAAGTAATTGAGGGAGTTGGGTCACTTGGTAGTTTAACTTACTGAAGAAAGAATTAATTTTGAAAACGGAAATTTGAACCTGGAATTTCTTAGGTTTTCTTACCTAAGTCTCTGATTGTAACGAGTTGATATTTATGATAGTAATTAGTCAATTCTTGAAACAGGTTAGTCACCACCCAACACTTATTGCCTGTCACTGTGAAGGTAGAGGATGGAAATTCTGGGCTGACAGTAATCTTAAATCAAAATTTTGGGGGAGATCGATTCAAGTAGATCCTGTTGGAACACTAACCTTGGAGTTCGACGATGGGGAGATCTTCCAGTGGAGCAAGGTAGGCAGAACCTCATGCTGATCACTGAGCCATTCACAAGATAGTTTCGTTCCTATTGAATTTCTAATTTTGTTTCTTTAATTCGAGACTTTAATATCCGCAGGTCACGACAAGTATATACAATCTTATCCTTGGTAAGATATATTGTGATCATCATGGGATAATGCATATTCGTGGCAATCGTCAGTACTCATGCAAGCTCAAGTACAAAGAGGCATCCATTATTGAGCGTAATCCTCATCAGGTAAATGAGGAGAAATCATGTAACTAGTTTAACAATGTCTTATTTTTGTCTATTCCTCCACAGACTAATATGTCTTCACATTTTAATTTTGTTGTACTATTGTCCGGATAATTGAAAATTCAAATGAACTCTTCAGGTTCATGGATTTGTTGAAGATGTCTCTGGGAAGAAAGTTGCTACATTATTCGGAAAGTGGAACGAGAGTATGTACTATATCAATGGAGAATGGGCCAGCAAGCCTAAGGATTTATTTGATTCAACTTTATTGTGGAAAAGGAATAATCCACCCCCAAATCTCACTCGATACAACTTGTCTTCTTTTGCGATTACACTGAATGAGTTGACACCAGGACTTAAGGTACAACAGAGTGTAAATGAAAACTTCACGTGAAAGATTAGTTTCTTCTTTTTATGCTCAGCTAATTGTCGTTTATAGACTATCTAATCTGCGTGTTTAATCTCGAATAAAGGAGATTCTCCCACCTACAGATTCAAGACTCAGACCTGATCAGCGACATCTGGAGAATGGGGAATACGATAAGGCAAATGCAGAGAAGTTGCGGTTAGAGACACGACAGAGAATGGTATGTCTGCTCCCACTCGAGTCTTCTTCTTTTTTTTGTGTACACAATTCTTTTTTGACTGTTTATCGTTCTTATTTTGTCCTCTAAATTGTCGCCAATCTTTTGTGTTTCTGACTATCTCGTTGGGTTTGTCACTCTTATGAGTGGAATCACATAGTTGTATCCTCAGGCCGTGTAATCCTCCCAAGTTCCCTAAACTCTTCAAATTGCAACACAGCAAACTTTTGTGAGTCTCTGTTTTTTGGGTCTAAACAAAGCACTTCTCTTTCCTTACAGTCCAGGAAATTACAAGAGAACGGTTGGAAACCCCGATGGTTTCAAAGAGAAGGTGAAGATGGGACTTTCCGGTATATTGGTGGCTACTGGGAGGCCAGGGAGACGGCTAGTTGGGATGGCTGCCCAAATATCTTTGGTGAGATCGATCAAGATCTCCTCAGCTCCTTTGAAGGATCCTGATGTTTTAGAAGGTATAAGCTTTGAGAAACTATTACTTTTCTACTTACATTATGCACTTTTAACACTTCCACTTCCTAGCTAATACGAAACAACTGACTATGTGATCAACTCGTGCCAAGACAAGGCTTCCGCTTCTAGTTATTTATTACCTCTTTAAAATCTCTTATCTTGACAAATTTCTTTCTTGAAACATACTTGTCAGATTCATATCATGTTTGTTGTAACCTCGTTATCTTTGTTTCCGTCACATGCCCCCATTTAGACTTAATACCACCAAATGACACCTAAAATTTCCTTTCTGCCGCCTTGTTTTCTGATCTTTGTAAAGGAATATCAAAAGGCAATGTGGTACATTTTTCAGGGACCTGAAGATTTGTAGATTAAAGAAAAGACGTTGAGGGGGTAATTCTATAGACGGATGGAGTATGTGGTCAGTCCGCGACTACCCAAATTTTTTAGTTGTTTAAAGATAGTTCTCAGAGGTTGATAAAAGTCGATCCAGAATCCTGAACGCTTTTTCCAGAATGAAGAGACAAGAGTCGATGAACGATGGAAGCAAAAAACTAGACTAGATTTATGCATCAAGATGCTTTGATGAGGCTTATATTTGTGTCCCATTTTCGTTATGCTTCATTTTTCTTTGGCTTAGGATTAGTTTAGGTTATTATTATTATTATTATTTGTACTCTATGTGGAAAATAAGAAATGTGGATGTATTAAACAAGTAAAAACCCAGTACAATAGCTTTTGTAAAGACCTAATGTAGATTAGTGCTACACATGTTGAGATATACACAAAAGAACTAGCTTCCTGGTTTATCATTTTTTCTTTTGAAACATCTTGTTAAATGTTCAGTGGTGCATGAAGGATTAAATATTTGGTGCGCGATTAAAATTTAGTCGGTGGTGAAAATCAAATAAATAAAAAAGGTATTGGGCCATTTAGTCTCCAAGGGCCTGATTCGAACAATGTAGGGTTTGAGTGCGATGTAGATTGTTTTACTATGTTCGAAATTTATTGATTTCACTTATTTAACTATAATTTATCAGGAACAATATAGAAAGTTCAAGTTTATATATTTTAATTAACCGTGCACCAAACATGTTTTTTCTAGTCAGTGTATAAGATTATATATGGTATATACATGATTTATACATGCATCAATTATTGTTAATTTAAACAATTTGATGGATGGCTAATTAGATTAATTCTTCAAGTTTTTCTTGTACACTAAATCTTTGATTTTTTGTACAAAAATCAAAGTAAGAAACTTTATTATATTACTTTAAAAAATGGCTAAATTCTTTGGATAATGCATACGAATTTTGGGAGGAAACTACGTGTATAACTTGATTAAATAAACATATTTTCTTCTTTTATAAAGTAATGGTTTTTATTGTTATATTTGAATATAGCCAAGTTAGCTAATATGTGCTTGACAATATATTATTATATATTTTAAAAAAACTGATAAAATTGAAGTGATGAAAAACCGCTTAATGCTTTGGTTCCAAAGTTTGAAAAATTGACTTAATTGCTTTAAGAAATGTTTGGCAAAGACACAAAGAGCTTAAAAGCTTATCCAAATGGCTCTTTAGTTCCGCAATTGCTACTCTTTGGGTGCGCACAAGATAAATCCTCGCTTTTATACAATAGCTTGCAAATCACGTAAGAAAGATAATCCGCACTAGGTAAATTCGGTGGGACGAGCTCGACCAGAAGACAAGCCCCTTCCTTTCGTTGGCAAGGAGTTTTAAAAGGACACTAATAATTGTCTTTTAGTACATCCTAATTTTCAATTTTCATCACTAAAATAGTTAAAAATTATAGAAGGGAACAAATGGACACTTTGGATTATCCCACAAGTACCAATTATATATTCAGATTAGAATCAGCAGAAATCTTTCTTTAATAAAAGAAGCTATTGATTTCTCACCTCTTAACACATTTAAAGAAATCTCATGCTCAGGGATGAAAGTTGCAGAATATAAAGATGTTCAGATGTATATATGGGCATAGGAGCTAGAAATAAAATTATGAATAAAGATATCCGTGATGAAATAGGAATCGTCTCGATAAAGGAGAAGATGTGGGAAATGAAACTGAGAAGATATATGGTAATCTAGTGCATAAGTTGTCCATAGTTAGTTTAAAGAGACGTAGAGATAGGATGAAAAAGTATTAAAGCGAGCTAATTGGATAAATATCATGTATCTTCAACATATTGAGGACCTAATAGGAGAGTTATGAAAGTCACATGTTCGAGTAGAAGGTTGATTAGACAATTAAGCATTATTTCACTATTTCATTATTTGTACTATTAGGCATACTATTAATCATAGTCTAATCCTCGTAGTTTCTAAGCATTTGAGTTTGGGTGTTATATGTTTTTTTTTTACACTTCAATTATAATTCTACTTAGTTATGCCTTTTGTTTATATTGATTTGAAAGATCATCTATAATATTTTTTTATGATTTTTTTTTATCTCTGTTATTTTTTTCCTATAATGTTTTGGACTATTTTTTATTTTTGATATGAGGATTTAACTGAAACATCATCTCTATCTAGATAAAGATAATATTTACATAAATTTTACCCTCGTTCCTAATTTATCCTTATCATTAATTATAGTCATTTCTCAATTACATTTTTTCAAGACATAGTTATATATTATATTCAAAAGATATTTTAGTAAAATTACTCCATCATTTACTATTTCTTAATCTTTGTGCCAAGACGGGCCAAGTAAAGTTGGACGAAGGGAGTAGTACTTTAACTAGGTACTCCCTCGTCCCATTCTGTGTGACTTTTTTCAATTAATTTGTCCCAAAAAGAATATCATTTTACTTAATTAGAAATACTTTGATTTTAAAATTTTTATTTTATCCTTAATTAATTGATTCTTAGATAAAAAAATATCCAAGAACTATTTTAAAACATAAATTTCAAAAGTCTTTTTTTTTTGTAATACTATACCAAATTAAACTATTTTATATAAAAGGAGACGAAGACAGTAATATTTATGTTTCTTTCATTGGGTGTTCCGATAGAAAGTCGTTGCAAACGTAAGGAAAAGTCAAGTTTTAAAGGAGGAAACATTTAGGATGAAATACATAGTTATTATATCTAGAGAGGATGAATTAATGACATAGCACATAGTAATAAACGAAAAGTTTCGAAACATTAAAATCAACATAAATTCAGAGACCGACCTTTTAAAGAAAGTCAAATATGCATAATTGGTGAAATAAAAAAGTTCACATATATGGAAGTAGTTGAATGTGGGGAGTAAAATGTGGGCGCTTTACAGTTTCATAATTTTGAAACGGCATAATATATAAATATAAATATATCTTTTAATTTGATTCCAACTAGTATTTATATCTTTCAACTTTAAATATACACAAATAGTCATTTAAACTTATATAAAGTTAAATAAGTAGATACATATGTTCTTCGTGTGGCATAATCCACGTAGAATGCCATGTAGGACACAAAAATATCACGTCAAATATTATGTATGACAAATATACCTATTTATTCACGTTTTGAATAGTTAAAGTATATACACAGATAAAGTTAGAGGCCATAGTTGTCCATCAAAACTAAGTTCATAGACATATTTATATTGTATGCTTTGTGTTATTTTATTGGAACAATTTTTTATCAGATAAAGGTATTTATAGTTAGATTTTATTTTTTTAAAAAAAATATTAAAAAGATGAAATTGTCAATTTAAGTATCCCTCTATTCACTTTTACTTGTCTATTTCGCTTTCTAAGATTAATTTGACTAAACTTCAGAATTAAATTAAATATTTAAAATATAAAATTTAGATGATTGAAAACTATATTAACAATATTATAAGTAACAATCTTTCTCATATTAATATGATAAAAAAATATATTTTAAAATATTTGTTAAAATTTATATAATTTAATCTCAATATAAAAAATCTTTTTCTGATCTAGAAGTTAATATTTTTAGATTCGTAGCATAGGTATCTGCTCTCTTGCGACATAACCTGACAACATTTGATTCTTAATGATTTCTGGATCAATATTTATTTATACAAAAAATATATTTTTATATTGTAAATATCTGGATCTTACGTTATAAAAAAAAAAAAAGAAATAATGCAGTGAAAAGTGTTGGGGAGTGAGGTGACCGCCAGTTAGAAAAGGGAAATATTTAGATGGTGTCTGATTAGGGCCCCTAGAATTTGCTTCCCACAGTAGAGGAAAACTCGAAAGGAAAAAAAAAAAAATCACAAACTTGAGAACTGGCAATTTGGCAAACACGACAATATGTTCCTGGTTGTATTTTTGCTGTATATAGTGGATTGACATCCATAATAAAATATTCCTTCCGATTTGATTTATGTGATATAATTTAAATTAATATAAATATTTATAATAAATTTTAAAATGATGAAAAATGAATTATAATCGCAAATAAAAATATAAAGAAGTATAATTTTATTGATAAACAATATGCGTACAAATTTGTTTATCCTTTGATTCTTCTCTCATAATATTTCTCCGTGATTCGAGGGCTGTTAGTGACGTATTTCTCGAGTAAGATGATTTAGACTTGATCTCTTTGTGAATATCCCAGAAGTTTGTGGGATTCCTGAATTACCTTTTAAAGAGAATATAATACCTTTTATATAAGCATGAATTAGGGTTTAAGGTAGAGTAGCTCCCAAAAACTCTGAATAAAATAAGACCCATCTTATAGAGTCTTACAAAATTTTGATCTCTATAATAGAGTTTAAAAAATAAATATTTTTCATTTCATGTGGTACACTTTGATTTGGCATGGTATTTCAGGGAAAAAAAGAAGAAGTTTTTAAAGTTTGTGGTTTAAAATAATCGTTAGATATTTGTGTGATTATAAGTCATTTCATTAAGGGTAAACAAAGAAATTTTAAAGTTAAATTACTTCTAGTGATAATAAGATGACATTCTCTTGTAAAGACTAAAAAGAAAAGGATGTCACATAAAATGAGACAAAGAGAGTATAAACTTTTGAAATTTGTGGTCTAAAATAATTAATAGATATTTCTGTGATGAAAACTTAATCACTAAGAATAAAATGAGTATTTTAAAACTAAATTGCTACTAGATATAAAATTATGTCTTTTTCTTTTGAAAAGTTAACTGAAAAGAAATTAAATCATATAAATTGAGAAAGAGTACTTTTCTCCCCATATATATTTTGAAAATTCAACTATACTAGATTTAAATTGTCAGAGCCCAACCAGGGTGAGAGAGGTAGGAGAGTAGGGACGGGGAACCAATGTCACCAACTTAACTAGCAGTCTTGGATCTTTAAATATATAAAGAAAGATGCTCTTCCTGCGGCCCAAGAGTGTATTGTTCAAAGAGATATAATAACTTTCTTCCCATCCAAAAATCATAGTAAACTGAGAGAAAGACATTCATATATTCCTCAGACATAGATAAAGGGAAAGAGAAAGTCAAGAGCCGGGAATAATAAAAGAAATTTCTTTCGAAGAAAAATCTTCTTCTTTAACAAATTAAATATCTTTCCCCGAAACAACAACTGAAAGAAAAAATTCCAATTTATTCATCTACAACAGGAAAAAGCTAAATCCGAAAATCACGGAGATGTAAGAGTTATTAAGAGAAAAAGTATCGAAAGCTTTAGCTAGTTAAAGAAATGGAGATATTTTAGTCCATCCACGACATTCTTGGTGGGTGATATTATAGAATTTTTTAGATTTAATTTTTTCTTTTTGACTTAATATATCTGATATTTAAAATTTGATAACTATACAATTAGTCTAAATTTGTATCAGATAAGCACAATTAAAAAAAAAAAATTTATTCAAAAGTTTTTCATTCTCAAGACTCAAATCTTGATCTGTTCATCTTTTTTTTTTTAAAACCTTTTTTTTTGTTGTGTGTGGGGGAGGGAGGGGAGGGGGGGGGGGCGTTGAATCAAGTTTGTGATTCCATTAAAATAGGCAACAACCACTGATTGTAAGACACATATGAGTTTGAAACATGTGATCATCTTGTCATAATATCTGGATTTTTAGTATAGATAGAATTATTTTAGATTAAGATCGTAATTTAATTGTTGAAAATGGATAGGACATTTTTCCACAAAAGTTCTTTTTTTAAGAAAATTATCATACGCATGTCCTAGAAAACGCCAAGGTTACTATTTTAGTGTAGATATTATTTTGATTGGGCGTTTTGTCTGGTTTTTTCCAATCCATCTTTAAAAGAATTTTTTTTTGATAATTTTTTAATTTTAATTTTTTATATAACATGTTTAAGATGATAAATTAAATAATATTTTGATATATTTAAATACTTAGCTGGCAAAGAAAAGTACGTGAATAATGATTGTGTACCCAAACTGATTGAAGAAAATTTAGATGGAAAAGTGGACGAAGTACGAACTAAAATTCGATCTACGATATTAATTAATTTTGTGTATTAGAAATTCATGTTCCCCATATTATTGCATCTTCTTGATTAGCCAAAATGGCATGTGACATTATGCCTACTGCTCGTCCAAATTTGGAGCTTAGACCACAACTACAACAACAACAACATACCCAGTAAAATCCCACAAGTGGGGTCTGGGGAGGGTAGACTGTATGCAGACCTTACCGCTACCTCAAAAGAAGTAGAGAGGCTGTTTCCTAAAACCCTCAGCTCAAA